>CAAKHF010024914.1:0-106457 GCA_901007745.1 Hippocampus kuda
TTTGTAGGAGTCGGCCTTTTTGGCGTCGCGGAGGGCTTTTTTGGCGCTGGAGGGGGGGGTGAGCTCGAGGAGGTCGGCCCATTCCAGGAGGGTGGCGATGGCGGGCTCGGCGTTGGCGTTGGCGATGCGGGCGACGGTGCCTTCCATGTCTTCGATGGAGGAGGTGGCGCTGCGGATCGCCTTGGCGGCGCGGGTGACCTGGGCCTCTTCGGAGGAGGCCAGTTCTTCGGCTTCGCGCAGAAGGGGCAGGATCGAGGCGAGGTCGCCGCGCTCGAGGGCGTCCGGCCCCTTGCCGTCCCAGCGGCTGCGCCAGGCGGTCACCTCGCGCAGCTTGCGGCGGGAGACCAGCTCGTCGAGGGGTCCGCGGAGGTAGCTCGGCTCGGAGGGCGAGAACTCGGTGCCCCGGGAGAAGCCGGGGTCACCCTCCCAGGCGACGGTGCCGTCCACGTCCACCAGGATCAGTCGGGGCAGGTTGAAGCGCGCGATGGCGAAGGTCCCGAAGGTCTTACCCAGGGGGTCCGGTCCGCCCATCGCGTCGATCGCGACCGCACCGGGGAACTCGTGGCTGGACAGGTAGGCGTCGATCTTCCCCCCATCCCGGCCGAAGACCACGCTCAGGATCTCCAGGCCCACCTCCCCGTAGGTCTCGTCGAGCCAGCGCAGCCACGGATCCAACGGGATCAGGTCGTTCTGCTCGAGGGAGAGCAGCACCAGGAGTTGCGGCTTGCCGTCGGCGTCCTTCCAACCCTTGCGCTCGCCCTGAACCCAGCGGGCGGTCTCGGGGAACGGCGGTACCTGGCCCAGCCAACTGCCGTTCACGCTCTCCCCGGGCTTCACGAGACCCTCGAGTCGAATCTTGCGCTCGATGGCCGCGCCCGGGTCCCGGGCGACTCGCGACAGGGTGCGGACGTTCCGGAAGTGCGCCTCGCCAGTCCCGACGAGCAGGCCGAAGTTGCCGCGCAGCACGTCCACGCTGGCGAATTCCTGGGTCGTCACGAACTCGTCATCGAGCCACACGTCGACGGCGTTCCCGATCACGTCCACCCGCAGCCGATACCAGGGCTTGGTCGACGAGCCGGACGCGTCGCGGGCGGGGACGGGCTCGTGGCGCCACGTGTCGAAGCTGGAGTCCCCGTAGAAGCTCGCCAGGTCCACGAACCCGGTCCGCGCCTGCCCCTTGTCGTCCTTGCCGGGGGGGAACAACGCGAAGGCGTGGAAGTCGGTGGGGGACTTGCGGCCGAAGACCAGGCCCGCGAAGGACACGTCCTGGCGGTCGGCCTGGATCTCCGCCTCGATGGAGAAGTCGCCGGAGGTGACCTTGTCGAGGGTCATCAAGCGGTACGTGAAGTCCCCCTCGACCCGCTTGCCGAAGGAGCCACGGATCTGCAACCCGTCGGCGACGAAGGCGGGGTCTTCGATGGCCACGTCGCTCCAACCCTCCAGGCTCTCCTCGTCGTACGCCAAACGCCACATCGCCAGGGACTTGCCCGACGTGCGCACGGACTCCTCGAACTCGTCGAACAGCGTCGGGAGCTGGAGGTCGTTCCCGAGGCGCCAGGCCATGTCCATGGCCATCATGTGTCGCCCGCTGGACTGGTAGTTCGCGACCAACTGGGTGGCGGCCGCTTCGATCTCTTCGCGTACCTTGCTGAGGGTCTTCTGGCGGCTGTCCAGCTTGTTGATCGCGCGCTCGATGTCGGCCACCCGCGAGGTGTCGACGTCCTCCGCGGCCTCCAGCAGCGCCGCCGTGCGCAGATACAGCTTGGTGGCCCGGTCGGGGTCACCGAGCTCCTCCGCCAGCAGCTCGGCGAAGCCCTGATGCAGGTCCGGATCCTCGGGGTGGGCCACGATGCCCTTCTCGTAGTGCTCCTTGGCGTCCAGGAAGTGCCCGCGCTCGATGGCCAGCTCACCCCAGCGCAGGTAGGGGCGCTCGACCTCGAGCCGGCCGGACTGCTCGTCCCGCAACCGCAGCATGTAGGCCTTCCAGACCGCGTTCAGCTCCTCGACGTCATCAGGCAGCTCCACGACCGGCGCGTCGTCCGGTCGCTCGACCCCTTTGGTCGGCGGGGCCGGGTTGCCGAGCACCACCTCCTCGAAGTTCTCGACCGCGCCTTCGCCGATGCGGCCCCCGGACGTATCGATGAACTCCTGGAACGCGTGGCGGTACACGAAGCGCCCGTCCCAGGGGTCCTGATAGTTGTACAGGAAGTACACCACGCCCCAGGTCGGCGCGTACCACGGGGGACCCCAGGCGTACTTGTTCTCGAGCACGATGCGGAAGGTCGGGGCGCGCTCCGGCGTGCTGTCGGAGGGGTTGTCGGGGTCGATGCCGTCGGTGGCATCGCTCATCCAGCCCTTCTCCATCCGTGCGGCCAGGGGGAACAGCCGGTGGTTCGCCGGCAGGTTCATCAAGACCGTGCCGTTCGCCAGGATCCGGCAGCCCTCGAAGAACGAGGCCAACCCTTCGTTGAGCCAACCGGCCGCGTTCGTCGCCAGGGAGACGAACTGGTGCGCCGCCTCGTGGAACAGCGTACCCGTGGTCTGCTCGAAGCCGCCCCCGCCGATGTACGTCTCGACGGCATTGCCGGTGAAGTGTCCTCCGCTCCACTCGACCGGCGGGCCGATCCCGAGCTCGAGGTACTCGTCACGGGTCTTGAAGATGTTCAGCTGGATGCGCGGGACGGAGCCACCGTCCTCCTCCGTTCCATAGCGGAAGAACTGGCGGTAGAAGGCGTTCATCTGCTCCATAGCCTCCGCCGAGCGCACCAGGACCTCGTAGCCGGCGTTGGTGTGCGTGACGTAGTTCTCGCGCTTGAGGATCGCCCGGTCGTCCCACTCGAAGTGTTCCGTATCGTGCTCCGCGATCCACTCGGCGGACACGTCGGCCAACAGGTCCCGGGGCTTGGCGTCCTCCGCCAGGCTGGGGTCCGGGGCCGAGGCGATGCGTTCGATGGCCTCCTTGCTGGCGGCGTTCTCCGGATCCAGGGCCAGGATCTGCTTGTGGACCCGGATCGCCGAGTGGCGGCGCACGTCCTTCTCGTACTTCTTGGCCAGGTCCGAGAGCTTGTCGACGAAGCGCTCCCGGAGTCCGAAGGCGGTGGACGCCAGGGGGTCCAGCTCGAGGAGGGCATCCCGCAGGGTGCCGAGCTCACGCTTGGGGAGACCCTGGGCCTCGGAGAGGGCCAGCTGCCGGTGCAGGGAATAGATCTCCTCGTCCGGGTCCTCGACCGCCTGTGCCCAACGCACCCTCAGACCCCAGGCCGCCGTGGAGTTGGGGTCGCGCTCCTGCGCCCGCCGAATCTGATCCCGGGCGCCGACCAGGTCGCCGCGCTCCAGGGCACCGGTGGCGAGGTGCATGGCCTGCTCGAAACCCGATCCGGCCCTGGAGACCGCGGGGACCGACACCTCTCCCGAGCCTTCGCTCCCGGCACCCGCCGGTCCTGCCGTGGCTCGAGCGGGTGCGTGGACACCGCGCAGGGCGGCGACGGGAAGCGGGGAGAGGGCGAGGGCGAAGAGGAGCGCGAGCTTTCGCTTCGGGATCATCGCAGTGGGGGGCCGCCCGCCGAGGGCTGTGCCGAGCTTGGGAAAGACGTTTGCCGAGGAGTCCTGCTTACACCCTCAGGGTAGCTTCGAAGGGCCCGCCGAGGGCCCCGGAAGGGGGGTCCTGTGGGAGGTCCTACGAAGTGCTTGCGGATCCGCGCGGTGGGGGCCCCGCGCCCCGGCCGGCGGGCGCTCCGGGCTGCACGGTCAGGGCCCGGTCCAGCGCGAGGAACCAGGCCTCCAGGCGCGGGGGCTTCGCGAGCTGCAACCCGCGCCGCAGGGCCTCCCCGTAGAGGCGCAGTTGGGGCGCGTACTCCTCCGCCAGGGCCGCGACCTCCTCCGGGGCGACCGCGTCGCTCTTGTAGTCGACGACCAGGAGCTCCCCGCTCGCGCGTTCGCGCAGCACGAGGTCGATGGACCCGACGATGTGCCCGACGGGCCCGGGTTCGATCTCCCCGGCTTCGCCGGCCGAGGAAATCGCGTCGGGGGCCGAGAGCAGGGGCAGCTCGCGCGCGACGACCTCGAACTCCCCACCCAGGAGTCGGCCCAGGAGCTGGCCTCCGCGCAGCACGGCGCAGACCGCATCGATGCGGCGCGCCGCCTCCTCGCGATGGTCTCCGTCGGGAGCCCGCTCCAAGAACGCGAGGGCGTCCGTCCGCACGGACTCCACCGCTTCCCCGAGGGGTGTCTCCAGCGGCAACCCCTCGAGCCCCGCGTGGAGGGCGGTGCCCGCGGCGCGGGCGGCGGTGCGCGCAGGAGCGTGTTCCGCGTCCGGCAACCCGCCGGCCGGCGGTTCGCGCGGATCGAGGACCCCCTCCTCGGCGCTCTCCTCCCGAGCCCCGTGCGCACCGTCGCTCGCGCGCATCCGCCAGGGCCTCTGGGCGTGTTCCCACGCGGCCCGCCGCGCCCGGGTGAGGGCTGCGGCATCCGCGAGCAGGGCCTCCATCGTCGCCGAGGCGTCGGGCTCGGGCGACGGCTCCCGTGTCCCGGCGTCGTCGTCCCCGGGGGCGCCGAAGCGCAGGGCCAGACGCCACAGGGCGCCGCTCTCCTCCTCGAGGGCGGTGTGCTGGTCCGCGGATTCCTGGTCGAGCAGGCGGCGGATCTCCAGGAGGCCCGTGTGCCCACCCGCCCGATGGCGCAGCAGGTCGGCGAAGGTCTCCGCCTCGCTCCAGGCGGGGACCTCCGCCTTGGTCGACCAGTCCGACAGCAGCACGAGGCGCCGCTTGGCCCGGGTCGTGGCGACGTAGAACAGGCGCACGCGCTCGGCGGCTTCGATACGGCGGGTCCGCTCTTCGACCGCGCCGAAGTCGAGGGTCGGGGCGCCGAACAGGGCGTAGCGGGGTCGGCCCTGGAGGCGCTCGAAGGGGAACGCGCCGATGCCGTGTCGGCGCTGTCCCTTGTGGAGCTGGGGCAGGTACACGTGCTCGAAGTCGAGGCCCTTCGCGCGGTGGATCGTCATGACCTGCACCGCGTCGGAGTCGCTCTCGAGGGGTCGGGCCTCCTCCGCATCCCGGCGGTTGGCGAGGTCCACGCGCAGGCGGCGCAGGACGGCGTGGACGTCCCCCTCGCCCTCGTCCAGGGCGCGCGTCAGGTCCCGGAAGAAGCGGGCCAGGTTCGGGAGTCGCCACTCGCCCTGATAGCGCGCGGCCGACAGGGGCTCCGGCAGGAACAGGCGGCGGACCGTCTCTACGAACCGATCCGCGGGGTCCGAGCGGAAGCTCGCGCGCGCGCGGCCCAGACACCGCGCCGCCTCGACCAGGGCCACGTCGAAGCGGGCCAGGGGCTCGATGCCCGGCACGTCCCCGGTGCTCGCGACGATCCGCGCCGCGAGATCGCCCAGGGAGCCCAGCTCCTCGTCGTCGTCCCCGTCCAGGCGTCCGAACAGGGCCTGCCCATCGGCGGCGAACAGCGGGGCGAAGGCCGCGTCGGGCACGCCCACCCAGGGGGAGCGGAGCAGCGACACGAGGGCCAGGTGGTCGTTCGGATCGAGGATCGCCCGCACCAGCGCGATCCCGTCGACGACCTCGCGCCGGCGGTAGTAGTTCTTGTCCCCGCGCACCTCGAAGGGAATCCCCTTGGCCCGCAGCGCGTCGAGATAGTGGTCGAGGGAGGTGCTCGCGCGCACCAGGATCGCCACCTCGCTCCAGGGGGTTCCCGCCGCGTGCAGACCCTCGAGGTCGGCGACGATCGCCCGGGCCTCGATCTCGAAGGTCCCGTCGACCTTGCCCCCGGGACGGGGCTTGTCGGTCTTGGGGTCCGGGGCCCAGGAGACCCAGTGCTCGACCGGCCGGCGCTCCTCCGGCAGGTCCGGTGCTTGCGCCGCCAGCTTGGGGCTCGGCAGCAGGGGCTGGAAGGCCGGCTGGAGCTCCGCGGTGCGGACCATGACGGGCTCGATCAACCGCCGGACCTCGTCGAGGATCGCGGGCAGCGAGCGGAAGTTCACCGCCAGGGGCAGGCGCCGTCCCCCGGCCTGTTCGACCTCCCCCAGGAAGTTCTCGTAGGCCGCGAGGTCCGCCCGACGCCAACCGTAGATCGACTGCTTCGGGTCGCCGACGAGGAACAGCGACGGCCGCTCGCCCGGGGGGCCCTCCAGACCCAGGGCCCGCACGATGGCGCACTGGGTCTCGTCGGTGTCCTGGAACTCGTCGACCAACAGCAGCCGGATGCGCCGCCGCTCCTCCGCGCACACCTCGGGGCGTTCGGTCAGCAGCGCGCGCGTCGCGGACAACAGCTTCTCGAAGGTGGCCACGCCGGCGCGGTCGAGGCGCCCCTCGAGGGCGCCGAGCAGGCCCCGCAGCACCGCGCGCGCCGCCGAGAGCAGGGGGACGTCCACGCGCCGCGCGTGTTGCAACCAGGTGTGCAGCTTCCCGGCCCGCAGGGCGAAGCGCGGCGCGAGCTCCCGCAGGGCGCCGTAGTCGGACTTCGGATCCTGGGTCCGGTCCAGGGCCTCCCACTTCTTGAGGCGCTTCAGGGCGTTCGGCGTCCAGGGCGCCAGCAGCTCCGCCAACCAGGTCGCCAGACCGTGCGCATCCCGGGGGGCTTCCCCCGACAGCGCGGCCTCCGCGGCGGTGAAGGCCTCGATGGTCGCCGGCGAGTGCTTGTTCGCGCCGAACTTCGCGCTGGCCAATTGAGGAATACCCGCCGCGCGCAGGTCGGCGAAGCGTTGCTTGCCCTCGGCGACGAACTCCGCGATCGCCGCGGGATGGAAGGGCTCCTCCTCCAGGTCCGCGGCGGTGGCACCCGCCCGGAAGAGGGTCGTCAGGGCCTCCTCGAGCTCGGGCGGTCCCTTGCCGAGGGTGAGCAGCGTGACCACGTCCTCGTCCACCGGCTCGTTCCACGCGTCCCGGAGGTGGACCTCGAGCACCTCGCGGGCCAAGGCCTCGGTCCGGGTCCCGTCCGCGTCGACCTCGAAGCCCGGGGCCAGGCGTGCCTCCAGGGGATGCCGCGCGAGGATCGCGCGACAGAAGGCGTGGATCGTGCGGGTGGCGAGGTGCTCCTGGGCCTCCGCGAGGGCCCGCGCGCGGCGGGCGACGAGCGCATCGGTCAGGGGCGGGGTCGTCCCGTCGTCGTCCCCGGCGCGGCGCAGGTAGCTGCGGTCGTCGTCCTCCCCATCCCCGGTGAGCCCTACCGGCAGCTCGCCCCGGGCGATGAGGTCGAAGGCCGCCGCACAGCGCGCGGCCATCTCGGCGGCGGCGGCCTCGGTGAACGTGATCGCGACGATGCCCTCGAGGGTGCGGGCGGCGACCGCGTCCTCGTCGTGGGGTTCCCCCCCGGCCAGCAACTCCGCCTCCGCGGTCCGCCATCCCGCTCCGAGGGCCCAGCACACCACCCGCGCCACGAGGGTCGCGGTCTTGCCGGTCCCCGCCCCGGCCTCGAGGGCCAGGGGCAGCCGGTACTCGCGCCGCGCGAGCAGCCGCGCCTCGGCGTCGCTCGCGGCGAGCGCTGCGCCCGGCTCGGGGACCTGGTCCGTCACCGCGTCAGACATCGTCCAACCCCATGCGCCAGGCGCTGCGGGCGATCCGCAGCGCGCCGACCTCGTCTTGCCCGTCCTCGGCTTCCCAGGCGGCCAAGGTGCGGGACGCGCCGCTGTCCCCGCGGGAGCAGGCCTCGGCCACGCGGCACCACTGGCAGGCCGGGTTGACCTTGGGGTCCCGGGGAGCGCCGGGCTCGATCAAGCGCGGCAGGAACACCCCCGCACGCCAGGCGGCGGCGATGCGCGCCGCGGCGAGCTCGAAGGCCGCCTCGAGGTCCTCGAAGCCCTCCGCCGCGCGGTCGACGTCGATCGTCACCGCATGGGGCTCGAGCCCTTCCTTCAGGAACACGTAGCGACCGCGTGTGTCCGTGGGGGCGACGCCCAGGGCGTAGGCGATGCCCTGGAGGTGCGTGCCCCGGGCGATGGCGGCGTGGGTCTTCTCCAGGCGCTTGGCCGGCGTCTTGACGTCGAACCAGGGCTTGCCGGTCTTGTAGTCGATCAACTCCAGCCGCCCGCCCTCCGGCGCGTCGACCCGGTCGACGCGATCGACGCGGAAGGTCAGCTCGAGGGCACTCTCCCCGTCGAGCTCCACCAGGACCCGGCCGTTCGATTCGGCACCCAACACTCGGCGCGCGGGGGCCATGTGGTCACCGGAGGCTTCGCCGAGCCGTTCCCGGGCGGCTTCGAGGTACGGCAAGGCCCGCAGGGCGAGTCCGCGCACCAGCCCGGGCAAGAGGACCCCCGACTCGCGCAGTTCCGCCGTGGCCGCCCGCCGCGCCAACTCCACCAGGCCGGCCCTCGTCGCCGGCCAACGGGCGGCGGCGCCGTTCCCGCGCTCGATCAGAGTCGCGAGGGGTTCGCCGACCGCGCCCTCTCCGATGGCGACGGCTTCGAGGGCGCGGTGCACCGTGTTGCCCAGCTGACGCGCATCGATCGTCGGGAGGGCCGCGAGGGGGTCGGGGAGGGGTTCGAGCCGCAGGACGCGTTCGAGGAACAGCTGCCACCCACAGGTCGCGAAGCGTTCGAAGGCGGTGACCGGTTGGGCCTCGCGCCAGGGGTCGGGCCAGGCGCGGCCCGCCCCCGCGGCGCCGAGGAGGCCGAAGAACGGTCCCGGGCGCCGGCCGGCGCTCCCCCGTCCCTCGAGCTCGTCGAGCACCGCGCGCCGGTGCTGCGCGAGGACGACCCGGGCGTCTTCGGGGGCTTCGGCCTCCCCGAGGGCGGCGCGCAGGGCTCGGCCGCGTGCTTCGTCGTCAAAGCGCCCGCGGAACAGGGCCGTCAGGGTTGCCGTTTCAAGGGCCGTACGGAGCGGGGTGCCGGAGGCCGGGAACGCGTGCTCGACACGGGTCGTCAGGATCGGGAGCCACTCT
Source organism: Hippocampus kuda (assembly GCA_901007745.1). Lineage (NCBI taxonomy): Eukaryota > Metazoa > Chordata > Actinopteri > Syngnathiformes > Syngnathidae > Hippocampus > Hippocampus kuda. The sequence continues at coordinate 8,881 of CAAKHF010024914.1, forward strand.
TCGATCCCCTGCTCCTCGGACCCCGCGTCGGCGAGCCGCGCGAACAGGGGCGACGCCAACAGGGACTTGCCCTCTTCGTCCCCGGCCGCGTGGCTGAGGTGGACCCGTGGCGCAGCGTCACAGAGCCCCGCGAACAGGTACCGCTCCTCGTCCCGCCGGCGATTCTTGACCGGCAGCTCCGGCAACACGGCGGTCAGGGGCGCGCGCAGGGCATCCGGCAGCAGGGGATCCTCTCCGCCGGTGCGTGGGAAGGCGCCGCGCTCCAGCCCGATCAGGAACAGGTGCGCGAAGCTCCGCCCGCGGGCCTCCATCGCGTCGAGGACCTGGACCCCCGCGCCGCGGCCCCCGAGGTGCGGTCTGGCGACCTTGTCGAGCTCCCGTTGCAGGAGGCGCACGAACTCCCCGTGGGTGAGGGGCTCGCCCTGGGCTTCCCGTTCCAGGGTCGCGAGGGCGCTCCCCAGACGCTCGAGGGCGCGGTCGTTCCCGGTCCAACCCAAGCGCGTGCGGACGAGCTCCCGCAGGGTGGTGGCATGGGCCGCCGGCGTCGCTTCCCGGGGCCAGGCTTCGAGGGCCTCGAGACCCTCCAACGCGCGGCGGCGCGCCCCGCGGATCTCCGCCGCGGCGACGGTGCGGCGACCCCCGCGGGCGCCCGCCGTGGCGTCTTGGTGCTCCGGGGGGAGGTCGCCGTCCCCGCTGGAGGCCTCCTGTGGGGACACCGGGTCGGCACCGGAGCGTTGGGGCAGGGCCAGGCTGGTCCGCGTCCCGAGGATCGCGTCCAGGTCGAGCTCCCGCGCATCCCGCAGGCGACCGAGGCCCAAGACGCGCAGGGCCAAGCGGATCTCGGGGCCGGTCCCCGGGGCTCCGCCGGGTGCCGGTCGGAGGTCCAACCAGTGATCGAGGCTCGTCTCCTGCTGCTGTTCGAGAAAGCGACCCAGGGAGGCGAGCCGGTTCGTCGTCGCGTCCGCGAGTCCACGGGTGTGCCCGCAACTGAAGGGGATGCCCAGCCGCCCGAAGTGGGTGCCGATCGCCGCCCGGAACGGCGTCAGGTCCCGGGCCACGACGGCGATGTCCTCCGCCCGGACCCCCGCGTCCAGGAGCGTGCGCAGGGCCGAGGCGACCCCGCGGACTTCGGTCTCCCGGTCCGGTGCCCGGGCCAGGTCCAGGCGCGGCGGGGGGGCCGGCGGGAGGGCGTCGCCGCCGTCGAGGAGGGGCTCGAGACGATCCCGCAGGCGATCGGTGAAACGTGCGCTGCGGTCCTCGGTGCGGCCCTCCGCAGGGTCGTGCTGGGCCCGGAGCAGGACCTGGGGGGGACGCTCCAGCACGAACTCCAGGTCCGTTCGACGCGCGAGGGTGTCGAGGAGCTCGGTGACACGGCCGGTCGCGTCCGCGAATCCGTGCGCGATCCACCCGCGGGCCGGCAGGAGCTCATCCGGTGCATCCGCGCGATCGAGGACCTCGGCCGCCCAGCCGAACAGGTCCCCGGCGAGGAGCACGCCCCGTTCCCGGGCCGCCCCCCGCACCCGGTGCAGGACCCGCACGATGGCCTGCAGGCGTTCGATGCGGCGCCGCGGAGCCCCCAGGCTGGCGACCGCTTCGTCGAAGGCCTCCGCGGTGTCCTCGTCCAAGCCCGCGTCCAACAGGTCGCGCACGACGGACACCAGCGGGGTCACGCCGTCCTCGAGCCGTCCGAGGAGCTGTTCCAGCAGCGGTTCCCGCGTGGCGGCCCGGCGCACGTACAGCTCCAGCAGGGACTCGCCGCGTCGCACGCTGTGGCCGGCGCGGTCGAGCACCTCGTGGGCCAGGGCGTCGAGGGTCTGGACCTGAACTCCGAGAGCGGCGCCGTCGACGGCCGCGACCGCGGCGGCCACGTGATCGCGCAGCACCGCGGAGGGCACCAGGATGCGGGCGGGACGCCCCAGGCAGCTCAGGTCCGCGCGGGCCTCCGCGTTCCAGTCGGCGACCCGTGCCCGCAGGTAGTCCGCCGCGGCCCGCGGGCCGGGGGCGAGCACGAGCCGTCCGGGGGCACCCGGTCCACCGGGGACAGCTCGTCGGGCGGGGGCGCTCGTCGACACCTCCGGATGGTACCGACCCCGGGCTCCCGCGACGAGCGCCCGGGGTCACCGCCCATTCAATCGTCGGCCAGCTCCAGGTCCACGTGCAGGGCGGCCGCACCGTCGAGCTCGAACCACTCGACGCGGATCCGGCGCGAGCCTGGCTCGGTCAGCTCGAAGCGCGCTTCGAGGGTCTTGGTCCCGTGTTGGGTCCAGTCCTCCAGCACCACCTCGTCGTCCACGAAGACCCGGATTCCGTCGTCGGAACGGGTCACGAGGGAATAGGCCCCGGCGGGCAGGGTCAGGGTCGTCTCGGCCATGATCCCGAGACCGTCGGTCGGCAGGTCCGCGAGGAGCTCCTGCTCGGCCAGGGCGGGGAGGTCGACGAGCCCGCGCACCCCGAGGGGGAAGTCCAGGGCCTGGGTCGGGAACGGGACCCCCTGCACGACGCCGGCGCGCCAGCCCGCGAGGTCTTCGCGCGGGTCGACCGGACTCGCGAAGGCGGTCACGCCCCAGGTGGTCAGGACGTCACGCTCCGTCGCGGTGAGGGGGCCCGCGGCGGTCTCGATCACCACTTCGTACTCCAACAGGCCGCCCCCCGGCGCACCGTCCCCGCGGGCCGGCACGATGTGCAGCTCGGGACCGGCTTCGGTGGGGACCAGGGTGGTCTCGGGGGCCGGGGTCAGCTCGCCGCCCCCCGGCGCCCGTACGGAGAAGGAGGTGGGTTCGCCCTCGACCCCCAGGATGCGCCACACGTGGGCACCGCCGAAGTCGGGGCCGCGGGTGAGCAGGGGCGCTTCCCAGTCGTAGGGTCCCCACTCGGTCATGATGATGTTGTGGCGACCCTGGAGGTGCAGCCGCAGGCCGACCGCATTGCGCTCGCCGCGTTCCTCGAACTCCGGGATCGGCGGGGGGGTCAGCAGGATCGGCTCGAGCGTGGGGGCCTCGCCCTCGGCGGCCAGGGTCTCGTTCGGGCAGTCCTGAAAGCGGTTCGACTGCACCAGGACCTCGGGGCAGCCATCGATCTCGATCCCGACCACGTCGCGCACGTGCTGGTTCGCGTAGAGCGCCGTGCGCCCGCACTCGAAGCCGTTCGCGACGACCCAGGGCTTGTCCTTCAGGTGCTCGTCCTCGTCCCACCACAGCCGGACGCCGCAGGGGTTGTCGATGAAGCGGTTGAACTGGACCAGGTTGCCCTTGCCGTGTTCGATGTTGATGCCCCCGCGCTCCATCCCGTAGCCCATGTCCCCGTTCGCCCGGAAGATGTTTCGGGAGTAGATCGAGTCCTGGGAGTAGCCGCCCCAGACCCCGCAGATCGCGTTCTCGACGAAGCGGCAGGCGTACACGGTGTTGCGGAAGCTGAAGGTCATCTCGTACCCGTGCGCCGCCGCGTAGGCGAGGTCGTTGCGCAGGAACAGATTGCGGTTGTTGCCACGCCGCGCGTAGTCGAAGTCCGCCGGCACCTCGGTGTCCCCGAGGGCTTCCTTCCCCGCGAACCCGAAGATCCCGTCGCCACCGTGGGTGATCGAGTTGTTCACGACGGTGTTGTCCGAGCACTGCTCGAACATCAGGAGGCCGGCCGAGTCCTGTCCGCGGTTGTAGATCCCGTGGCTGTATCCCCGGACGCAGAACTCGAGCGAGTTGCGGCTCAACAGGTTCTTGTTCGAGCGCCACATCGCGATGCCCCAACCGGACAGGAACGAGAAGTCGTTGTCGTAGAGGAACGATTCGTCGACACGGTCCACGATCAGGCCGTTCTGCACGTCCCGCGCCCGGCAGCGCCGGACCGTCACCCCGCTGGCCCCCTTGACGTGGATTCCGGCGCCGTAGTTCCGGATCCACTCCTCGCCGTCGTTGTCGTGGGGTCGCAACCAATCGTCCACGTGCTCGGCCTCGGGCGTGGACTTGAGCCGTTGGCGGAAGTTGTCCGAGACGTCCGCGTCCTGGATGACGAGCCCGTCCACCCCGCGCGCGTCGATGCCGACCCGGAAGCCCGAGACCCGGGCCCCGCTGAGGGTGACCCGGGCCCCCTCGATCCGGATCCCGACCCCGTCGTAGGTGTCCGGCAGCGCGTCCGGCGCGGCCCCCCGCAGGTGGGCGCCGCCGAGATCGACCACCAGGTCCTCCCCGCGGATGATCAATACCCCGTCCCCGGCGGCGTCGGCGATCGGCGTGTCGGGAAAGCGCACGCGGGCGGAGCGCTCCAGCACGAAGTCGTCCCGGTCCACCAGCACCTCTTCGGTCGGCGGCGGGGGGGTCGCCTCGTCCTGGTCCCCCTCCGGGGACAGCTCTTGACCCACCGCCTCCCCCGGGAGCAGGGGCAGGAGTTGGGTCGGGCGGATCAGGGCCGGAAGGGGCGCGGCGAAGGCGACCGTCAACAGGAGGGCGGTGGCGGCTCCCCGGGGACGAGCGTGCTGGGCGAAGGTCTTCATGCTGCGCATACTAGCGGGTGCCCGCGCGGACCGGACGCCCCGCCTGGGGGGTCCGGCGGCTCGCACGGGCTCTCCGGCGTTTCAGCGGGCGGCCCCCGACCGACGACCCTTCCCATGACACCGCGCGAACATCCGCACGCCGCAGGATCCTCGGGGCCCGACCTCCGGGTCCTGCGGGCCGGGGAGGAGACCCGGGCCCTGTTCGACGCGTTGCACGACGAGCAGCACGGCTTCGGCTGGTGCCAGTGCGTGGCCTGGTGGGTGGAGGGCTTCGAGGGCTGGGGAGAGCGTACGGCGGCCGAGAACCGCGCACTGCGCGAGGGCCTGTTCGCGCGCGGCGTCTACGACGGGTATTTCCTCGTGGAACAGGGGGACGCAGGCCCGCGCCCCTTGGCCTGGGCCCAGGTGGCCCCCCGGGATCGGCTGGGCCGGTTGGCCCGGGCCTTCGGGCGACCCGCGGACGCGACCGCCTGGGCCATCGGGTGCTTGGCGGTGATCCCCGACGCCCGGCGGCGGGGATGCGCGCGGCTCCTGTTGGAGGGTCTCCTGGGGGACCTGCCGGCCCGCGGGGCGACCAGCCTCGAGGCCTACCCCAAAGACCTGCCGGCCGCCGGGTCCGGGGCCGCTGGCGCGGTGCGGGACGGCGAGCTCTGGAACGGTCCGGCGACCCTGTACCGGGCCCTCGGGTTCCGCCAGGTCGCCGCCGTGCCCCCGCGCGTCGTCCTGGAGCTCCGACTCCCGGGACCGGCCGGGAAGAGCAGTCCCGCGGCAGAAGTCTAGAATGGGGCCCGGACCCACGGAGTAGGGTTCGAGCAGGTGGGCCCACGCAGTAGGGTAGCCGGAGACCGGGCTCCCCCCGGGGGACCGCGCATGAGCGATCAGGACGAACAGCAGCAGGACGGGCAGGGTCCGGGCTCGGACGGCGGGCTCCGGGGGGGTGAGGGGACCGCCGCGGAGGCCGAAGAGAGCTCGACGGCTTCCCACGTCTCCTTCGTCGACCGCCTGCAACAGCGCCTGGGCCGCGACCTGGATCCGGGGATTCAGCTCCAGAACGAAGGGGAGCTGTCGGACTTGGCCGCGCCCCGCCGGGAGGCGGGGGACGGGGACTCCGCCGCCAGCAGCTCCACGCCCTCCTCGGGCTCTTCGAGCCGCCGTCTGATCGCCAAGCTCGCCGATTCGGTGAACCTCTCGTCCCGCTACCGCGTTTCCGACGAGATCGCGCGCGGGGGGATGGGCACCATCCTGCGGGTCTGGGACGACGACCTGCGCCGCAACCTGGCGATGAAGGTCATGCACGGGGTCGCCCGGACGGGCTCGTCCTCGCGGACCGCCGGGCCCGAGGAAGAGCGCCTGGTGCGTTTCCTGGAGGAGGCCCAGGTCACCGGCCAGCTCGATCACCCCGGGGTGGTGCCGGTCCACGACCTGGGGATCGACCCGAAGGGTCGCTGCTACTTCACGATGCGGCTGGTGCGTGGCCGCGAGCTGAAGGAGATCCTCAAGCTGGCCCGCGCGGGGCAGGAGGGTTGGACCCTGACGCGCGCCCTGGGGATCATCCTGAAGGTGTGTGAGGCGATGGCCTTCGCGCACTCCAAGAGCGTCATCCACCGGGACCTGAAGCCCTCCAACGTGATGGTGGGTCGCTTCGGTGAGACCTACGTCATGGACTGGGGACTGGCCCGGGTCACCGGCTCGAGCTCCACGCGCGAGAGCCTGCCCCGGGACGCCTCGACTCTGTCGATCGTGCGCACGGATCGGCGCGACACCGAGATGGAGGACCCCGCGTCCCCGCTGGTCACCCTGGACGGGGACGTGGTCGGGACGCCCTCCTACATGGCCCCCGAGCAGGCGCGCGGAGACCTCGAGAACCTGGGGCCGCGGGCCGACGTGTACTCCCTGGGCGCGATGCTCTACGAGCTGCTCACCGGTCGCGTCCCGTACCTGGAGAAGGGCGAGCGCATCTCACCCCACGGCGTGCTGTCGCGGGTGCTGAACGGGCCCCCCGAGCCCGTGGCCAAGCTGGCCAAGGACCAGCCGGCGGAGCTCGTGGCGATCTGTGCCAAGGCCATGGAGCGGGACCAGGCCCAGCGCTACCCGTCGATGATGGCGGTCGCCGAGGACATCCAGGCCTTCATGGAGGACCGCGTCGTCCAGGCCTACGGCGGCGGCGCCTTCGTGGAGATCCAGAAGTGGGTCACGCGCAACAAGGGGGCGGCGGCGTCCCTCGGCGCCCTGCTCCTGGTGGCGGCCGCTTCGGCCATCGGCTTCCACATCCAGCAGTCCAATCAGATCGAGGCCCTGGCCTTCCAGGAGTCCCAGACCGACGAGGCTCGCCAGAAGGCCGAGGAGAAGTCCACCCTGGCCACCCAGAGCGAACGGCAGGCCAAGGCCGCGTTGAGAAGGGCCCAGGAGAGCGCCGCCGCCGCGGTCGAGAGCGAGGGGCGGGCGCGCCGTTCGAGCTATGGCGCGAACCTGCTGGCGGCCGTGTACTCCATGCGACTGGGGGACGTGGCCGGAGCCCGGGACCGCCTGTCGGCCTGCGAGCTGGACATGCGCGGTTGGGAGTGGCGGCACCTGGACCTCGAGTGCGACCCGACCCTGCGCCGGCGGCGCCTGTCCGCGTTCCCCGGGGACCGCGCGCTGCTGCTCCCCGGCGGGGAGGAGATCTTGACCTACTCGCGCCCGGGCTTCGCCCAGGTGCTGCGCTTCGAGGACTTCGCCGACACCCTGGACGACCCGGTCAACACCGGCGAGCTCAGCGTGCAGGGGACCCTGATCTACCCGCGGAGCTGGGACACCCGCTCGAGCGTGTCCCTGCGCGGGGACAGCAAGACCGCGGCCCTGTTCGCCTCCGGCAGCGAGATCCGCATCCACGACTTCGTCACCGGCGCCCGCGAGGTCCTGTCCATCGTGCCCTGGCTGGAGAGCCTCGAGATCGACAGCTCCGCGGCCCTGGCCGGCAACCGGCGGGTCGTCGCGGAGAGCAAGCGCTACGTGCGCTCCCTCGCCTGGTCGCCGGACGGGCGCTTCCTGGCGGCCGGCGGCTTCGACGGGTCGTTGCTGCTGTTCGACACCGACGCGGAGATCCCCCTGTCGGTGCTGCGCGAGAAGCACCGGGACGCGGTGCTCGGCCTGGCCTGGTCCCCGGACGGCACGCGCCTCGCGAGCGTCTCGAAGGACGGGGAATTCGCCCTTTGGGATCCGGCCCAGCCGCGCCTCCTGTTGCGCTCGAAGGAGCACGAGGGGCCGGCCACGGACGTCCTGTTCGATCCGCGCCGGGGCCTGTTCCTCAGCTGCGGGCGCGACGGGGCGATCCTGAGCTGGGGCCGCGAACGGGGCCGCTTCCGCGCCACGGTCACGCGCGTCGGCGAGCCCCTGCAAGCCCTGGCGGTCCGCGGGAACTCCGGGGTCATCGGCGCGGTCTCCGCCCCGTCCGAGCCCGGGCAGCACGGCCGCTGTTTCCTGATCGAGCCCATCGGGGAGATCAACCCGGTGGTCGGACTCCTGACCACCTTCCTCGCGGTCGAGCGGGTCACCACCCGGAGCCTGTTGGGGGCCACGCGGGACCTGCAGGACGTGTTCTTCAGCGCGGACGGTTCCACCGTCGCCGCCTACGGGGACCACGGCAGCCTGCTGCTGTGGGACCTCGAAGGCCCCCTCAGCCGGGTGTCCCTGGGGGTCGGACTGGAGCCCTCGGAGCTCACGCAGTACCTCGGCGGGGAACGTCCGAAGTTGGCCTGGAGCGGCGAGCGCATCCACGGCGCGACCGCCGGGGCGATCGATCCCACCGGTCGGCTCGCCGCGACCGCCGGCGCCGAAGGGGACGTGGTCCTGTGGGACCTGGAAGCGGGCTTTCCGACGGCCCGCCTGCGGGGCCACGGGGCGCCGGTCAGCAGCGTGGCGTTCTCGCCGGCCGGCACGCTGCTGGCGAGCGCCTCCCAGGACCGCACCATCCGCATCTGGAACACCGAGACCGCGAGCCCGGTGCGCGTGCTCCGCGGGCACGAGCGTTGGATCGGCGAGGTGTACTTCTCCGCCGACGGCTCGCGCCTCTACAGCGCCGGAGGCGAGAAGATCGCCCTGGTCTGGGACGTCGCCAGCGGACAACGGCTGTCGACCCTCGAGGGCGGCCTGTCCACCGGGGTCACGACGGCCCTGTCGCCGGACGATTCCCTGGTCGCCACCGCCTCGCGCGAGATCGTCATCTCCGACACCCAGTCTTTCACGGAGCTGCACCGCTTCGAGCGCACCTCGGGCCGCGTGCGTTCCCTGTGCTTCGCGGCCGACGGGCAGTCGATCTGGGCCGGGTACTCGAACGGGACCCTGCGCAAGTGGTCCCTCGAGACCGACGCCTTGTTGGTCGAGCGGCGCGAGCACGAGGGCGAGATCCTGGGCACCCTGATCTCGAGCGACGGGTCGCGGCTGTTCACCACGGGGCGCGACGCGTCGATCCACGTGCGCGACGCGCTCACCGGGGACGTGCTGCTGGACCTGGAGCTGCCCCAGGACGCGCGCCACATCGCCCTGGCCCCGGACGACACGCGCGTGTTGGCGGTGTTGGTGGACGGTAGCTCGATCATGCTCGAGACCAGCTCCGAGAACCGCACGGACGTCGAGGCCCGTCGGGCGGCGCGGGCCGTCGAGCGCGCCCGGCGCGAGGCCCTGCGTCCGGAGATCCTGGCCCTGCTCGACGAGCGCGCGTACCCCTCCGAGGTGCGCGCCGCGATCGAAGCCCACGACGATTGGAGCTCCGAACAGCGGCGCACGGCCCTCGCGATCCTCGAGACCGAGGTCGACGCTCCGGGGTACCTGGCGGGCCGGGCCCGGGAAGTCGCCGAGGACCGCGGCGCCGAACCCGCCGCCCTCGAGATGGCCCTGTTCCAGGCCCAGGCCTCCACGCAGCAGCAACCCGACGACCTGCGGCTCGAAGCCCTGCTGGGCATGGTGCAGATGCGCGCCGGCCGCTCCGGAGCCGCCCTCGACACCCTGTCACGGGTCCTGGACGAGGTGCGCGGCGACCGCGAGGCGAAGCAACTCGTCGGCGAAGAGACGCTGCTGGCGGCCAACTACCACCTGATCCTGGCCATGCTCGCGGTGGGGGCGACGGATCGCCTCGACGAGGTGCAGGCGGAGATCCGCGCTCTCCTGGACACGAACCCGGCCCTGCGGGTGCGCGCGGGACTGTCCGAGATGCGCAACGAGGTCCTGCAGGCCCTCGAGGCGAAGGGGCTCTGACCGATCCCCGTCTCCCCTGCTTCGGCGCACTAGGGCAGGGGGTCGGACAGGAAGGCCTCGAGCGGCCCGGCCTGGGCCTCGGCGTCCTCTTCCCCCAGCTCCAGCAGGCGCCGCAGGTAGTCCCGCTGGAACATCACCAGACTGAGGAAGTCGTTGCCCCGGGTCTGTCGCGTTCCGAGGCCGCGGGTCATCCAGCGGAAGGTCCGCGGGAGGCGCGGCTCGAAGTCGTTCGCGAGCACCCCCAGGTCCCGCGAGGGCCGCAGCACCAGGAGCTTCAGCGGGCGCAGTCCCTCCCGGGCCCGCTCTGGCACTTCGCGCAACAGAGCGTTGATGCGTTCGAGTCGCAGGGCGTCCCCGTCCAACTGGTCCAGGAACAACGCGTTGAGCAGCATCCCGGCGATGCGCGCCGGGGGCGGGTAGCCGGTCACCTGGTGCTCGCGGGCCTGGGCTGCGGTGGCGGCGTGGCGGGTCGAGATCGCGAGGATGCGGCTCGCCCCCAGGTGGATGGCCGGGGACAGGGGCGCGGTCTGGCGCATGCCCCCGTCGCCGTACCAGGCGCCGGCGTGCCAGACCGCCGGGAAGAACAGCGGCAGCGCCGCCGAGGCCATGACGTGGTCGACCCCCAGGCCGTCCTCGCGGCCCACCCGGTGCACGCGCTCCCAGTCGCCGATGCTCCGCCCCTGGGTCCAGGTCACCGATTGCCCGGTCGTGTAGCTCGCGGCCGTCAACGCGACGGCCTGCAGGGCGCCCCGCTCCAGGTTGCGCGCGATCCCCGGGGCGGTCCCGTCCGCGTCGACCTCCAGGGCGTCCGCGATCAAGTTCCGCAGGGGTCGGGTCTCCACCAATCCGCGCATCTCCAGGGGGATCAGCCCGCCGGACACCAGGCTGAGTCCCCAGCGCAGGACCTGGGTGAACAGACCCAGGGGTCCGACCGAGAAGACCTCCTTCGCTTCCAGGTCGCCCCACAGCTCCGCGAGGGCCTCCACGCGCTCGGCGAAGGTGCCCCCGTGGGCCGCGAGGAAGGCCGCGTTGATCGCGCCGGCGGACGTGCCGGTCAGGATCGGAGCCGCCAGGCCGGGGTGCTGGCGGGCCAGGCCCCGCAGGAACCCCACCTGGTAGGCCGCCCGGGCTCCGCCGCCGCTCATGACCAGGGCCAGCTCGCCGGGGGAGGCCGGGGGCGGGGGTCCGGCCGGGGAAGGGGCCGGTTCGGGCGGCGGGGGCTGGTTCACCGGGGACATGGGGGCCAGGATGCCGCCCCCGGCGCCGGGGCACGAGCCCGTTGCCCCGCTGCTCTCCGGATTCCCCTTCCCCCGGGCCGGCCCGCGGCGTGGGATCCGGACGGGCCCCTTTCCAGAAACGCCGCGGCGCCCCCTGCGTAGGACGCGCGAACCCCCGACCACCCCGACCGCATTTCATGAGCTCGAGACACGCCTCCACCCACCCGGACCCGTCGGCCCTCCGTCGCCGGAGCGCCCTTCGCACCGCGGGACCCACGGCCCTGTTCGCCCTGGCTTTGGCCCTCGGGACGGGCCCCGGCTGCCGCGTCAATTCCTACTCCGAGCCGCCGCGCATCGTCGGCAAGGGGCTGGTTCGCGGGCACGCCGCCCTCGGGATCCGCGACGAGGACCAGCTGGTGCGCCTGGACGTCTCCCTGGACCCCGGCAGCCTGGTGGAGTTCTCCCTGTGGAAGATCCTGCGGCTCGAGGTGGGCCTGGTCGGGGCCAGTTTGGGGGTCGGTCCCATCGACCTGGGGCTCGGCGCGCTGCTGTACGACCCCGACGTGCCGGCGATGATGGGCGGCTCCCGGAACGAGTGGTCGACCACCTACGAGGGGGAGCACGACGACGACGACCCCGATCCCGACGATTGGTTCGACGACGACGGGGGCGACGACGGGGACTGGGAGGCGCGTGAGCCCACCGAGGTGGACGGCTCGGGTTCCGACCCGTGGCGCGAGCGCGGGGCGGCCGGGAGCCGCTAGCGTCCTGCGTCAGGCGTTCCTGCCTCGGAACCTCCGGCCCTAGTTCCCCGGCGCGCGCCGTTGCAGGGACAGGTGGCGGTCGGAATCGATCGTCACCTCCGCGTCCCCCAGACCGGCCCGGGCCGCTTCGGCGCGGAGCTCGTCCGGGGTCAGGGCCGCGTGCAGGCTGGCGGCGAACAGCTCCCGCTGGTACGGCGAGGCGTCGCTCGCGTGGCGGGCGACGAGCTCTTCGAGCTCGGCCTTGTCCCCCGGGCGCATCAGGTCCCGGACGAGCAGGACGCCCCCCGGGCGCAGGACGCGTCGCACCTCGGTCAGCATCGCGAGGGGCTCGGGGACGTGGTGCAGGATCGTGTTGCTGAACACCGTGTCGAAGGAGCCGTCGGGGAACTCGAGGCCCTTCGCGTCGGCACGCCGCAGCTCGATCCGGTCCGCGTACGCCGAGGCCCCCACGTGCTGTCGGGCGAGGTCGAGCATGCGCTCCGCCAGGTCGATCGCGACGACCCGGGCGGTGGGGATCCGCGCGCACACCAGGAGCGGGATGTGCCCGGGTCCGGTGCCGATGTCGAGCATGCGGCCCCCGGCCCCCAGGGAGGCCAGGCGTTCGACGAAGTCGGAGTTCGCCGTGCCGTGGTCCATCGCGTCGTATTCGGCGGCGTCCTCCTCGGTGTCCATCACCTCGGGTTCGAGTACGCGTTGCAACATGGGGAGCTCCGAGCTGCTGTCGCCTCAGCGCTTGCAGGCGCTGGCGACCAGGGTCATGAAGTGGGGCGGTTGGGGATCGCGCGCAGCGCGGAACACGTCGGGATTTTCGAAGCCGGCTTCGCGGAGCAGGTCCCCGAGCTCGACCTCGCTGAACCCCAGGACCGAGTGCTGGAGCTTCTCGCGCACCCAGTCTTCGGTGTGGGCCAGGAGGTCGATCACGAGGACGCGGCCCCCGGGGACCAGGATGCGGTTGGCCTCCCGCAGGCATTGCAGGGGCGAGTCGGCGTGATGCAGGGCCTGGGAGGCGACGACCACGTCGTGCGACGCGTCCGGCAGGGGCAGGGCGGCGATGTCACCCTCCACCGCCTCGAGGTTCGTGATGCCCTTCGCGCGCGCGCGGGCGCTGAGCTGGGAGAGCATCTCCTGGGAGATGTCGATCGCCGTGACCCGCTCGGCCACCTCGGCGAGCATCAGGGTCAACATGCCGTCGCCGACGCCGAGGTCCGCGTATCGGACCCGCGGCGAGAGCTGCAGGATCGCGCGGAACAGGCCCTCCCAGGTGCGGCCGGGCAGGAGCTGGTCGCCGAAGCTCGCGGCGACCCGATCGAAGTACGCCCGGGACTCCTGCTTGCGGCGCACCCGCAGGGCCTCGAGGCCGGCCCGGTCCGCGACGAACTCGGGGGCTTCGACGTTCTCGTCCCGCACGTGCTGCCACAGCTCGCGCGGCGGGTTGGCCGCGATCGAATAGAAGCTGCGCCGACCGGCCCGCCGGTCCTGGACGAGGCCCACCTCCTTCAACAGGGCGAGGTGGGTCGAGATCCGGCTCTGCCCCATGTTGAGGATCTCCATCAGGTCGGTCCCCGACAGTTCTTCCTCGGCGAGCAGGTTGAGGATGCGCATGCGCGTCTCGTCGCCCAGGGCCTTGAGCAGCCGCGTGGTCGCGTTGAGGCCGCTGGAGCTCATCGGGCCACGACGGGCGCTTCCTGGGGACGGCTGTTCAGGAGGTCTTCGCGGTGCCGCGCTTCGGCGAGGGAAACGATGCCCATCGCGGCGCGCTCCGAATCGCTCGTGGCCGGATTGACCGGGTAGAGCGACCAGCGCTTGACCACCGGGTCGTACACGTATTGGGTGCCGTAGCGCTGGGGGGCGCCGCGGATCATCAGCTCGATGTCCTCGGACTCGGCGGCGATCGGCAAGCCCCGCGGATCGCCGAGCTCGACCGCGTGCAGGGCGAGGTCGCGCGCCAGACTGACGTTCTCCAGGCTGCGCGAGTCGTACAGCAGGAGGGCGGCCGTGAGCAGGTCGGAGGTCGCGGTGATCGCACCGGCCTCGTGCAGGCGGCGCACCTCCCGGGCCCGCGCCTCGATCGCGCGCGTGCGCGGACCGCGGTCCGAGGCGGCTTCGGCCTCGCGCTTGGCATAGAGCGAATCGAGGCGTTGCGAGGGGTCGCTGGACACGCACCCGGGCGACACGGCCAGGCACAGGGTCAGGGCCACCAGGGGGGTGGCCAGGGCGAGGGAGGCCCGGGGGACGCGGGGTACCCGGGGCAGCGGGGAACGCAGAGGGTCGGATCGCATGGACGCATCATCCGAGTCGGACGAGCAGTGCGCCACCCTTCGCCGTGACGCTCACCCCCTTGACGCCCCGCGCGCGCCCTGCGGGGCTGTGGAGCCAGGCCATGACACGCTCCCGGAGGACGGGGCGATGGTGCTTGCTGCTGAGGCCTCGGCCGGTCACCACCAGGAGCTCCTGGACCCCCCGCACCCGCGCGGCGTGGAGCTCGCGCTCGAGCTTGCGCTGCGCCTCCTCCGGGCGCAGGCCGTGGAGGTCCACGGTCGGCGGTTCGGGATCCTCGTCCCAGGGGTCCAGAGAGCGATGGCTGCTTGGCATGGATTCCTCGTCCCCGGCCCTCGAGTCCGTAGCGGGCGGACCCAGGGGACGGCGGGGATGAACGTGTTCTGTCCGGGCCGGTCCGAATGCCGGCGGAAGGCTTGACCCTCGCGAGTCTCCTCACCCAAGATGGCAACATGAGGCAGCAGTGCCAACGCGGGGGAGGCCAACCCCGGGCAGGATTTTTGCCTGTGCTGCTGATTCTCGCCCTGTTTCTGAGCGGTGGCCAAGCCCACTCCCTCCTGCACGGTTGGGAGCAGGTCCACGTTCCGGCAGCGTTCGATGGGGTCGCCGGAACGGGGGTTGCGGAGCTGGAGGGCAGTGCCGAACACGCCCACCTGGCGGAGGAGCCGGACTGTAGAGATGGCTGCGTCCTCTGCCACCTGTCGATCGGGGAGCCGCCCGTCAGGCGCTGGTCCCTACAGGGTTGGGACGAGATTCCCGGTCGCAGTTCGATCCCCCGGATGACCTGGGGTTCACGGGAATGGACGGGGGCGGGACCCCCGCGCGGGCCACCGGCGACGCCGTCGGTCTGACCTGCGCAACTCTCCTCTCTTTTCCCCTCGATCGAACCAGAACCATGTCCAGCTCTCCCCGGGCCGCGTGCTTTCGTACGCGTCCGCTTCAATCGTCCGCGCTCCTGATCGGAACGCTCTTCGCCTGCTCCCTGTCCACCCCGGCCCAGGACGTGACCTTCGAGTCCCCCGGGATGTCCCGCTACGGTCGCCTCGGGCAGACCACCCGCTTCTCGACCGAGTTCAACCCCGCCCTGGGGTTCGTGATCGACGGCTACTTCGACGGCATCGACACCGACTCGGGGGACGACGGCTTCGACGCCGAGTTGCGCCTCCTGGAGTTCAACGCGGCCGCCTACGTCGATCCCAAGGCCTGGGCCTACGTCGTGCTCTCCTCCGAGAACGCGGAGTCCCCCGGGGTCGAGGAAGCCGCGCTGATCTACACCGGGTTCGAGAACAACTCGACCCTGAAGGCCGGGCGCTTCTTCATCGACTTCGGCAAGCAGATGCAGTGGCACCCCGAAGAGCTGCGCACCCTCGAGCGGCCCCTGGTGCTGCGCGAGTTCCTGGGTGAAGAGCTCGCCGGGACGGGGCTCCAGTGGTCCCACTGGGTCCCGGTGGGAGACACCTCGGTCGTGCGCTGGTCCCTGGCGGCCTTCTCTTCGCTGCTCGGCGAAGGCCACGAGGAGGAAGAAGAGGAAGAGGGTCCCGAGGGGGAAGTCCCCGATCGCAAGGACATCGATGAGCTGTCGTTCTCCGGTCGCGTCACCGGGATGACCGACATCGGCGACAACGCCCAGCTCCAGCTCGGTGCCTCGGGTCGGATCGTGCCGGAATTCTCCTTCGCCTTCGACGGGCTCGAGGCCAGCGAGCTGTCGAACACGGTCTGGGGGATCGACGTGACCTATGGTCAGTCCGACGACACCGGCCAGAAGAACCTGCTGCTCGGCGGGGAATTCCTGGTCTTCGACGGCGACCTGGCCGGCGGGCTCGACGACCCCCTGAACCCCACCGCGATCGACGTGGTGGACGACTCGGTCTTCGGGGGCCTGCTCTACGCGGACTACGGCTGGAACGGGCGCGACTCCGCCGGGATCCAGTACTCGTTCCTCGAGGAGCCCGAGGATCCCGACGCGGAGGTCTCCGAGATCGACCTGTACTTCACGCGGCACTTCACCGAGTTCCGCCGCGGTCGCCTGGGCGTGACCCTGGTCGATTCGGACGAGCTCGGGGACGAGCTGCGGGTGTACTTGCAGTTCACGGCCTTCTTCGGGTCCCACTCCCACGGGCTCGACTGGTAGGACCGCCGAGGCAGCGTCATGCAATTCAGCCAACTCCTCTCCGGGCTGCTGTTGCAGGTCCTGGCCGGGTTCTTCGCGGATCCCGGCTCCCTGTCCAGCCCGTCCGGAGTCGTGCCGGCGGACGAGAAGATCCGCGTCGTGTGCACGATCCCCGACCTGGCGGATGCGGTCCGCCAGATCGGGGGGGACCGCGTCGTGGTCCATTCCCTGGCCAAGGGCTCCGAGAACGTGCACGCGGTGCGCATTCGACCCTCGGACCTGAACCAGACCGCCCGCGCCGACCTGTTCGTCGAGATGGGCCTCTCCCTCGAGCACGCCTTCGTGCCCGGTCTGCTGGAGAACGCGCGCAACAAGCGCATCCGTCCCGGGGAACCGGGCTTCCTGAACTGCTCGGACGGCTGGAAGCCGATCGACGTCCCCGAGGAGCTGAGCCGCTCCGATGCGGCCGACCTGCATCCCCTGGGCAACCCGCACTTCAACCTGGATCCCCGGGGCGGTCGTCACATCGCCGCGCGGGTACTGGAAGGTCTGATCCGCGTCGCGCCCCAACACGCCGAGGAGTTCCGGGCGGCCCATGCGGCCTACGGGAAGCGCCTCGACGAGGCCGAGGCCCGCTGGGCTGAGATCGCCGAGAAGGTCGCGGGCCAGGGGGTGGTCACCTACCACGGGGACTTCGACTACCTCCTGCGGGCCCTGGGCCTGGAGCGCATCGCGACGATCGAGCCCCGGCCCGGCGTACCGCCGACCCCGCGGGACCTGGCCGGCGTGGTGGCCCTGGTGAAGTCCGAGGGGGTCGAGGTCATCCTGACGGCGCCCTGGTCCAACGACCGCAGCGTGCGCTTCGTGGCCGAGAAGACCGGCGCGCGGATCGTCGAGCTCCCCGGCATGGTCGGAGCCATCAAGAAGGCGGATTCCTGGATCGCCCTGATGGACCTGGTGCACGCCCGCGTGGCGGAAGCGCTCGGGTCCGAGGAACGGTCCTGAGCCCATTGGACGCCACAGGCGCGGGACTCCTCGAGGTCCGGAACGGGACCTTCGGGTACCGCGGCCGGGCGGTGGTCTCCGGGGTCGAGCTGACGGTCGGCCCCGGCGACTTCGTCGGCGTCCTGGGACCGAACGGGGCCGGCAAGACGACCCTGTTCCGTGGGCTCCTGGGCCTCCTGCCGGCGATGGGGGGGACGGTGCGGCGCACCGGCCTGCGGCCCGGCTACGTTCCCCAGCGGGACGCCCTGGACCCGGTGTTCCCGTTGACGGTCTCCGAGGTGGTCGCGATGGGCTCCCGCGAGCCCATGGATCGACTCGGGCGGCTGCAGGCCGGCGAGGGTGAGCGGGTCGACGCCCTGCTGGCGGAGGTCGGTCTCCTCGAGCGGCGACGGGCCTCCTTCGCGGCCCTCTCCGGGGGCCAACGCCAACGCGTCCTGTTGGCCCGGGCCCTCTTGGGCCGCCCGAACCTGCTGGTCCTGGACGAGCCCACCAGCGGGGTCGACGCCCCGACCCAGGAGCACATCCTGGCCCTGCTGCAGCGCCTGAACGAGACCGAGGGCTTGGCGATCCTGCTGGTCAGCCACCAGACCTCGACCGTGGGGGTGGTGCGCCGGGTGCTGTGGGTCGAGTCCGGCCGTGCCCGCACTATCGACGACCCCAGCCGGCTGAAGGACGCCCTCGTCGGCGGCCTGTTCCGCGGCGCCCCGGAGGCCTGAGACGTGCTCGACCTGCCCCTCGCCGACCTCTGGGGTCTGTTCCGTTGGGCGATCCTGTCCGGCGTGGTGGTCGGCTGCGTCGCCTCGATGATCGGGGCCTTCCTGTTGGTCCGCCGGACCGGGTTCTACGGCGTGGCCCTGCCCCAACTGGCGGCCACCGGGGTGGGCTTCGGCTTGGCCATGCCCACGTGGCTGGCGGCCTGGGGCATCGCCCAGATCGACGTGGAGGAACTGCTGCACGACCCGCACGCCCTCCAGGCCTACCTCTTGCCTTGGGTCGCCGGCGCGACGTTCCTGGGTCTGTCGATCCTGGTCTTGTTCGGCCGCCGCAAGGAGACCGAGTCGGCCCGGGTCGCGGCGGTGTTCGCCCTGTCGAGCGCCCTGGCGGTCGTGCTGGGGCTGTACGCACCCATCGGCGAGCAGAAGACCGCCGAGCTCCTGTCCGGTCAGATCCTGACCGTCGGCCTGCACGAGTTCGAGGTCCTCGGGGCCACCTATGCCCTCGTGCTGGTGGTCCTGTTGCGCTTCCGGCGCGACCTGGTGTTGGTGGCCTTCGATCCCGACACGGCCCGCGTCCAGGGGCGTTCGGTGATGCGGACCGAGGCCCTGTTCCTCGGCCTCCTGGGGACCACGGTGACCGTGGGGGCCCTGATCGTGGGTCCCCTGGTCCTGTTCGGCCTGCTCGTGGTGCCCCCCCTGGCCGCCCACGGGCTGTCCCGTTCGATGCGCGGCTTCCTGGTCCTGTCCGCCCTCCTGGGGGTCGCCGCGGCGGTCAGCGGCGTCCTGCTCTCGTTGCAGCTCGACTGGCCCTTCGGGCCGGCGGTCGTCCTCGCCGCCGGGGTCGAGCTCCTGCCCGCGGTCTGCCTGCGGCGCTTCGTCCGGCCCTCGGCCTGAGCGCAAGCAGGACCCTAGGGGCTCGTCTGTTCGGTGTCGGGCGAGCCCTCTTCGGGAGAGTCCTGCGCGGTGGGCCGCGTCAGCTCCATCAGCTCGACCTCGAAGCGCAGCTCGGCGCCGGCGGGGATCCGGGGCGGGAGACCCGCGTCCCCGTAGGCCAACTCCGGCGGGACGATGATGCGGCGTTGACCGAACAGGCGCATCCCGCGCACCCCCTCTTCGACCCCGGCCGGAACCTCGCCGGCGCCCAGCTCGAAGGTCGCCGGACGACCCCGGTCGAGGGTCGAGTCCACCTGTTCACCGTCCTCCAGGAACAGCGCGTAGTCGATGGCCAACAGGTCCCCATCCCGGGCCCGCGGACCCTTTTCGGGAACGACCAGGTCCCGGATCACCACCCCCGAGGGGAGCGCGATCCGGTCGTACTCCACGGGGTCCGGTTGCAGCATGGAACAGCCGGAAGCTCCCGGGAGCAGGAGGGCGAGGACGGCGAGTTGGCGCGGAAGTGACACGGTGGGGGAGTACGAGGGCCTGGGAGCACCACCAGGGCTCCACGGTAGCGACGGGAGCGGGCCAAGCAAGCCGCAGCGAGCGGGCGGAGCGCGTGGAAGGGGTCCCGCGTCAGAGCGCGAGGACCGAGGCGATGCAGGCCACGTCGACGATGTCGTCGGCCTTGCACCCCCGGGACAGGTCCATGAAGGGCTTGGCCAACCCCTGGACCAGGGGTCCCAGGGCCTTGGCTCCGGCCAGCCGCTCGGTCAGCTTGTACGCGATGTTGCCGGCGTCCAGGTCCGGGAACACCAACACGTTCGCCCGTCCGGCGAGGGGCGAGCGCGGGGCCTTCTTCTCGGCCACCGCGGGGACCAGGGCCGCGTCGGCCTGGAGCTCCCCGTCGCAGGTCAGGTGCGACGAGCGCTCCCGCAGGGCCTCGGTCGCGGTGCGCACCTTCTCCACGCGCGGGTGCTGGGCCGAGCCCTTGGTCGAAAACGACAGCAGCCCGACCCGCGGCGCCTCGCCCACCAGACGGCGGTGCGTCTCGGCCGAAGCCAGGGCGATATCCACCAGCTGGTCGGCCGTGGGCTCCGGGACGACCCCGCAGTCGGCGTAGGTCAGCGAGCGATCCGGCAGGATCATCAGGAAGCAGGAGGAGACCGTCTGGATTCCCGGGGCCGTCCCGATGGTCCAGAGGCCCGCGCGGATCACCTGCGGGGTCGCCGCTTCGCTGCCCGCGACGGCGCCGTCGCATTCGTCCGTGGCGACCAGCATGCCGGCGAACAGCAGGGGGTCGAGCACCTGCTTGCGGGCCTCCTCGAGGGTCATGCCGCGGTGCTTGCGGCGCTCGTGCAGCAGGGTCGCGAAGCGCTCCCGACGGGGATCGCTGCCCGGGCGCACGAACTCGACCCCCCGGGGCGGGGCCGCCATGCCGGGGGCCTCGACCAACACCGGTCGACAGAGCCCCTGGGAGGCCAGGGCCGTCGCGGCCTGGATGACCCGCGGGTCCTGGGTCTCGGGCAGGACGATGCGTTTGGACAGGCGGCGCGCTTTCTCGCGCAGCTCCTTCACGACTTCCATCGGACCCCGGTGGGCTGGTGGCTCATGTCCTCGCGCTCCCTCAAGATCCAGGGGTCGCGCCCAGGACCTCGTCGGGCACGTCCAGCTCGAGCCGCAGGAGGGCCAGGCCGTGGGTCTTGCCCTGGGCGTCGGTCTTGATCGACGCCGAACCCCCGCCGCCGAGGCTGTCCGCCAGTAGGAAGTTGAGCACGCGCATGTTGTCCGCCGCGTAGCGCGTCACGGCACCGCGGTTGATCGCGTGCATGTGCGCCCGGACGACCTCCTCGGTCAGGGTTTCCTTCAGGAAGGCGTAGGCCGCGTCGGAGCGGGCCATGATCCCGATGTTCGAGCCTTCCCCCTTGTCCCCGGAGCGCGCCGAGGCGATGCGATGCAATTGGACGAGCGTCATGATCTGCGAAGGACCTGGACCTGTGGAGTCAGCGGAGCTCAGGACTCGAACAGCGAGACCGTCGTCGGCGCGTGGCGCTTGGTGAGCAGGGCCGGCCAGAAGCCGATGATCTCGGTGGCCTTCGGGCGTCCGCCGGCGAAGCCGGTGACCCCCGGGGGACCGCTGGTGACCAGGGGCACGAGCTCCATCCCGAAGCGGTTGACCTTGGTCCGGTCGGGTCCCTTGACCCCCATGCGCAACACCACCTCGCAGGTGTCCAGGCGGTCGGCCTCGGCGATCCCCTCGTGGCAGACGTTGGCGCCGAGGAATTCGACCATGCGTTCGTCGGGCCCGTAGGAGAAGCCGTCCATCTCGAGCCGCTGCCAGACCACCTCCGCCGCGAGCTGTGCCTTTTCGAGGGCGTCGGGTCCCGAGATGGTCAGTTGACCGGTGGCCTTCCAGCCGTCCTCGTAGCTGATCGACACCTTGTAGGTGTCCGTCGGCGGTCCGCCGGAGACGCCCTTCACCGCGACGCGGTCGGGGCCCACCTGCTCGAGCGTGAAGCTCGTGAAGTCGGCCACGCAGTCGGGACCCAGATACCGGGCGGGGTCTCCCATCTCGTAGACCAGTTGGTGGCGGATCGTGTCCAGGGTCACCAGACCGCCGGTGCCGTCGTGCTTGGTCACGACGAAGTCGCCGCCCGCACGGGCCTCGACGATCGGATAGCCGAGGCGCGCCATGTCCGGGACCTCGCGCCAGTCGGTGTAGTTGCCCCCGGTGCATTGGGCCCCGCACTCGAGGATGTGGCCGGCCACGGTGCCCGCGGCCAGGCGATCGAAGTCGTCGGGGGACCAACCGAACTCGTGGATCATCGGCCCGAGCACCAGGCCGGGGTCGGTCCCGCGGCCGGTCAGCACGATGTCGGCCCCCTGGTCGAGGGCCTCGGCGACCGGGAAGGCCCCCAGGTAGACGTTGGCGCTGGTGACGCGGTCGCGCACGCTGGAGAGCTCCGCACCGGTGTCCATGTTGCGCATGGTCTCCCCGGCGGCCAGCAGCTCGTCCAGACGCGCGAGGATGTCGTCGCCCTCGACCACGGCGATCCGGACCCCCTTCACCCCGTGCTTGGCGATGACCTCCAGCAGCGCGTCTTTGCAGGCGTGGGGGTTGACCCCGCCGGCGTTGGCGATCACGCGCACGCCGCGCTCGCGCATGCGCGGCAGGATGCGGTCGATCAGCCGCACGAAGTCGGTCGCGTAGCCCGCCGTGGGCCGCCGCGACCGCTGCTTCTGCATGATGCTGAGGGTGACCTCGGCCAGGTAGTCGAGGGTCAGGTAGTCGAGGGGTCCCTCCTCGACGAGGCGGACAGGCCCCAGGATGGAATCACCCCAGAAGCCCTGGCCGTTGGCGATGCGGACGAGGTCTCGGTCAGACATGGGGCTAGAGAGCTTAGCGACGGAGGGCCCCGTCGCCTCGGCCCCCCGGCCGAATCCCTGCCCCCGGCCCGCGATCGCCGGCCTGGGTGCCTCGCGGCGCCGTCAGTCGCCCCGGACCCGGCCGGAGCCGGTGTCGAAATCGTGGGTCCCGACCTCGGAGCCCCGGATGTCGATGTCCCCCGAGCCCGTGTCGGCCACCGCGCGCCGCAGGCTGCTGCGGGACACGCGCACGTCCCCGCTGCCGGTATCGAAGTCCCCGAAGTCCGCGCGGACCTCGTCCACGTGGATGTCCCCCGAGCCCGTGTCCATCTCCAGGTCATCGCACTCGAAGCCCGCGGCCACGATGTCGCCGGAGCCGGTGCCGGCCTCGATCCGCCGGACCGAGCCCACCGAGTGGATCGAGATGTTCCCCGAGCCGGTCCCCAGGTCCAGCCGGTCCTGGACCCGTGCCCGGCTGATGTCGATGTTCCCGGAGCCGGTGGACAGCACCAGGCTTCCGGTTTCGCCGGCCAGGTAGACCTCGACCCGGCCGAAGGCCACGTCCCGGTCGGTGCGGGAGTGGATGCGCAGCTTGTCGTCCTCGAGGGTGATGTAGCCGTCGCCCTCGACCTCCTCGCGCACGACCGCGACGATCCGGGGGTGGCTGTCCACGCCCTGGGCCTGGATGTCCCCCGAGCCGGTCTCGACCCGCAGGTGCCCGCGGTCGGGTTGCAGGTCGATCGTCTCCACGTGCTCGTAGTCGAGGTCCGCGTAGTTCCCGAACCACGAGGACTTGCCCCCGATCGAGATGACGCAGCTGCTGAGGAGGAGGGCGGGGATTCCGATGAGGGTGAGGCGAAGCGGGTGCATGGTCGCTCCCTGGTGGGGGAATCGCTGCATGGGTGAGGGTGGTTCCCCGGGAAACCGGGGTGGAGGGGGGGTTCCGGACCCCCGGCGGCGGGCGCCGGGGGCTGCACGGAGCGCTTGTTTGTACGGATCCCGCGCGGATCCATTACGGACAATCGGTCGGCAGAATCAGGACAGGTGGCGGGCTCCCGGTCACAATGGCCCGATGCCCCCCCTCGTCCTCGCGACCGGCTTCGAACCCTTCGAGGAGCACGCGACGAACCCCTCGGGGGACGTCGCCCTGGGCCTCGCCGCCACGCCGCCCCCGGGGGTGGAGGTCGTCGGCGTGGTCCTGCCGGTCAGCTTCCGGCGCGTGCCCGGGGCCCTCGAGGAGGCCCTGGGGAGCCTCGGCGGCCGTCGCCCGGACCTGATCCTGTCCCTGGGGGTCCACGGCCGCCCCGGCTGGCGACTCGAGGGGCGCGCCCGGACCCGCCTGGACCGCCGGGGCCGGCCGGACAACGACGGGGTCGACGCGGCCGAGGTCCACGGGGATCCCGGCCCGGAGGCGGGGGACGCCGCGGGGCGCGAGGCCCTGTACAGCGCCCTGGACGTGGCGTCCCTGGCCCTTTCCCTCCAGGAGCTGGCCCCGGAGCCGGCGGGGCTCTCCTGGGATGCGGGGGGCTACGTCTGCGAGTCCACCTACGGCCACGTGCTGCGCCGCGCCGAGGCCTGGGGGATCCACGGACTGTTCGTCCACGTGCCCCAGTCCCACTTCACCGAGCCCGCCACCCAGGTCCTGCGCCTGCGCGGGCTGGTGCTCGAAGCCCTGCGCCAGATCGGTCGCCTATAGGTCGAGTTCGAGCCGCGGCCGGTCCTCGGCGCGCGGGTCGGGGGTGCCGGCGAAGGCCCGGAACCCGGCCACCACCAGGGGCAGGTCGAGGCCCATGAAGGGCGTCCCCGCCTCCCGGACGACCCCCTCCAGCCGCCCGGTGCCCAGCTCCATCAGGCGCGCGAGGCCGCGCGGCTGCCCCATCCGGATCTTCAGGCAGGCGGCCGCGCACTGGATCAGGCCCTGCAGGTGGTTGGCCTGCACCGGGTCCTTCTTGGCGGGGTGCCAGATGTTCTCCCAGGCCTCGTGGGCCTCCCACAGGTACCCGTGGTTGTACAGGTCCACACCGAACAGGTACTCCCCGTTGGTCCGCCACGCGTCGGGGGCGGAATAGGTCGCGGGGACCTCCTCCTGGTCGAAGGAGTGTCCCCGTGGATCCCGGACGGGATGAGGATCGCGCCCGGGCAGGAACGCGTAGGGCGGGAAGTCCCGCTCCGGGGCGTAGCGCTCGGTGGTCACGTCCTCGGCTGGGTGCGCGCGTGCGGAACCGGCCTACTCGACGCGGGCCTTGCTCGAGATGGTGCCGGAGAGCTCGAAGCTGGCGTCGACGGAGTTGGCTTCGCCGCCTTCCTCGATCGCGGCGGCGATGTCGAAGGCGACCGAGAAGTCACCGCTGAGCTCCATGCCGCGCAGGATGTTGTTGGAGAGGTTCCACACCATCATGCCCTCGCCCTCGAAGTCCGCGTTGAGGTCCGCGGTCGAGATGTCGATGGGGGGCATCTCCTCGCCCTGGGATTCGGCCACCGAGGAGATGACCTCGAGGATCATGTCCGTCAGGTCGGCGGAGGAGTTCAGTTCGGCCGCGAGCTCGATGTCGGCCAGGTTCACGCCATCGACCTCGCGCATGCCCTTGAGGGTGCAGACCATGGAGCCCTCGTACATGTCTTCCATCATCTCCATGAAATCGTCGTTCATGAACTGCTCCATCATCTCCATCTCCTCTTCGCCCATTTCCTCGGGCATCAGATGGAGGCTTTGGGCCTGCATGGCCAGGGCCGCGAGGGCCTTGGAGTCGACGGTCCAGGAATCACCGACCTCGACCGGCCCCGAGGGCAGCATCGTGCGCAGGTCGAAGTCCTCGATCAGGCCGTCGAGCAGGTCTTCGTCGCCGCCCTCTTCCTCGTAGACGACGTCGTAGGCGTCTTCGTCCGCGTTCCAGGTGTAGATCACCGTGGCGCCCTCGAGGGGGCTGGAGGCGGGGATGTCCTGGGACTCGCCGCCGAACTCGGTGGCGACGTCGACGCTGGTGTTCGACTCCAGGGTGTCGAAGGTGCGCTTCAGCTTCGTGGGCCGGCCGTCGGCGACCGCGAGGAAGGTGTCGGTGACACTGATCTCGCTCTCGGTGGTCATGGACATCTCGAAGGCGCCCATCATCGCGGAGATGTCCTGCCCGTCGACCATGATGGACATGTCGTCGAGGTTGAAGTCCATCTCGCTGGCGAAGGTCTTCGACACGGTGGTGTCGTCCGCGGGCGCGAAGGCGACCTCCTGCTGGACGACGAACGGGGACAGGGTGAGGAACGCCGGCGCGAGCACGGCGGGGTGGTTCAGGCGGAGAGTCTTCATCTGGAACAGGGGGTGGGGCCGCTGGGCATGGGGTCGCGGGGATCCCATGCGGGGAATCCGACGCGGGGAATCCTACGGGGGCTCACGGGAGAAACTCCACCCGCAGGCCGTTCAGGGTCAATCCAGCGTCCTTCACGAGGACGCCGATGCACGGGCGAGCCGGGAGGGGCTCGGGGAGCGAGACGTCGATCGGCGCAGAGTCCTCGCCGTCCCCGAGGGTGATCCCCAGGGTCGAGTCGGCGCGCACGACGACCGCGAGCGACAGCTCCTCGGCCTTGCGCTGCTCGGAGGACAGGGAGCGCTTGAAGACGTTGCGCAGGCGCGTCGCGCCGGAGGGCTTGCGCTCGACGCGCTTGACCACCAGGTCGCGCCCACCGCTGATGCCGACCGCGTACCACACCTCGGTGGGGCTGCCGGCCACGACCACCGCGTGCAGGCTGGAGCGGTACGTCTCGCCGTCGGGGCGCAGTCGGGCGGACACGGTGTATTCGGGGATGACCGGCAGGTCGGTGCAGATCCGTCCGGCGACCCGCCCGGGCATGGTCACCGCGACCGTGCCTTGGCCGTGCTCGAAGCGTTCTTCGGTCCCCGAGAAGATCGAGATCCAAGCGTCTCCGCCGACGCGCAGCCGGCGCGGGCTGACCCGGCCGACTTCGATCGCCCGGGCGCGCAGGGTGTCGGCCTGCCGCCGCAGGGAGTCGTCGTTCAACAGCAGGGAGCCGATCTCCGCCAGGCCCCGGGCGCGCAGCAGCCAGGTGTCCTCGCCGTCTTCGTAGCGTGCGATCAGGCGTTCGGTCCGGGTGCGCAGGCGGTCGGAGCGCAGGCGGAGTTGGCGCAGGGGCGCGTTGCCCCGGTCCAGCTTCAGCATGCGCTTCTCCAGTTCCGCGCGGCGTTCCTCCGCCAGCTCGAAGCGTCCTGCGGAGGCCAGGTCGAGGGCCGTCTCGAGGGCGGCGGCGGCGCTCTGACCGCGTCCGCGGCGTTCGAGCACGTCCGCCTCGAGCAGCAGGAGCTCGGCCTCTTCGGTCGCGTCCGGCAGTTCCTCGGGGCCGCCGGCGGCCGCGTTGACGGCGACGTCGACCTGGTTCGCTTGCCGAGCGGTCAGGA
Organism: Hippocampus kuda; assembly: GCA_901007745.1. Lineage (NCBI taxonomy): Eukaryota > Metazoa > Chordata > Actinopteri > Syngnathiformes > Syngnathidae > Hippocampus > Hippocampus kuda. The sequence continues at coordinate 35,332 of CAAKHF010024914.1, forward strand.
GTTGCCGGAGGGCCGCGACCTCGCCCAGGGCGCGGTCGAGCAGCTCTTCGGCCGGGACCGGAGCGCGCTTGTTCTTTTCCGCCGCCTCGGCCGCGGAGAGGTAGCGCTCGAGGCGCGCGCGCCGCAGTTCCTCGCGGCGGTCCTGGGGGCCGGAGCGGGTGTGGAGCGGGAAGATCTCTTCGAGGATCCAGCGCGTCCACAGGGCCTCGAACTGTGCGAAGTCCTCGAAGCCCCCGGGGTTGTCCTCGGCCAGGACGACCCCCTCGAACAGCTCCCACGCGTTCTGGGAGCCCCGGGACGCGCGGGTGACGATCTCGGCGTAGTGCGGCCGCCAGATCTTGCGCAGCGTGTCGGGGTCTTCGTATTCCTGCAGGAAGTAGATCAGGCCCCAACCGACGGAGTAGTGATCCCCCGGGTAGGAGGCCGCCTCGTCGTAGGTGATGACCTCCCTCACGTCGGGACCGGAGTCGCCCTGCAACATCGCGGACAGGGACCACAGCCGGCCGATGGCCACGTCGGGCCACAAGACACGCCCGTCGGCCATCGCGAGGGTGCCCTCGAAGAAGCACGCGGTGCCCTCGTTCAGCCAGGAGGGCGCGCTCCCTCCGCCGCTCGTCACCATGGTCATGAACTGGTGACTGGCTTCGTGGAAGAGGGTCTCCAGCATCTCGTCCAGGGTCGACCCCCGGCTGCGCGTGTCGTAGCAGACCACCATCCACTCCCCGGGGGACCACCAGCCACCCGGCGCGCGGGTGGGATCGCTCCAACCCAGCAGCATCGTCTCCTGGTCGGGGTGGATGCGGATCGTGGCCTTGCGCGAGTCCGCGCGACCCTCTTCGCCGTCCAGGTACACCTGTACGTAGAACCCGAAGACCTGGTCCATCGTGCGTCCGAGACGCTCGACGATCTCCGGCTCCAGGTGGCACTCCAGCAGGTAGTGCTCGCTCTCGTGTTCGACCAGGGGGAGGACCTCGGAGTCCGCGTCCTCCCCGTCGGTGTCGCCCTCGAGGCGTACCTCCTCGGTGCGCGAACGCAGGAGCTCCACCAAGTCGTCGATCCGCCTGGCGGTCTTCGCATCTTCGGCGAAGGGCTGGACGCGTTCGGCCAGGGCCAGGGCGCGTTCGGAATGACCGCCCTTCTCGAGGTCCTCGGCGACCTCGAACATCGCTTCGACCACGTCCTCGACCAGGCGGGCGCGGTCCCGGGTCAACGGATCCAGCTTGCGCAACAGGCGCTCGGCGGACTTGGCCCCGCGTGCGTCGAGGTCCCCGTGTTCGAGGGCCAGGGCGAGGTTGTGGGCGGCCTCGTCGACCCGCTCGAGGTCGGCGAGGGCCTCGCCGAGGAGCGCGCGCACCGCGCCGTCGCCCTCCTGGACGGACAACCATTCCTCGAGTAGCTCGACCGCCCGGTTCGGGTCTTCGGCCTTCAGAGCTGCCCGCGCCGCTTCGAGGGGAGCGTCCTCCTGACTCGGACCGGGGCCCCCCGGGTCGGCCCCGAACAGGACCAACGGCAAGGGCAAGACCAGAGGAAGGAGGTGCGCTCGTCGCATGGGAAAGATGGGATCGCGAAGGAAGCGAAGCGGGCCATCCGGGGGGGCCATCCGCGCGAAACGGACGACCCCTGCGATCCCGGCTCGGCGCCCGGGCCCCCAGTCCAGTAGGGGGGGCCCAGCGCGAAGGATCCTGCGTGCGGGGCTCTACTCGCCCGAGCGCATCTTCACGTCCTGGGAGCCCGAGAGGGTCATGGCCTGCTCCATGGACATGTCGCCCATGCCGGGGATGTTCATGTTCATCGCTTGGTCGATGATCAGCTCCATCTCGCCCGAGAGCTCACAGCCGTGGGCCACGCCGGCCTGCAAGTTCCAGTGCAGCTCGCCTTCCCCTTGGTAGGTGAACTCGAGGTCGAAGGCGTCGATCTCCATCTCCATCCCCTCGGCGCCGAGGTCGGCGCCCTCGAGGGCTTCGGCCATCTCTTCGGTCATGTCGGCCGCGGCGGACAGGTCGAACTCCAGGGAGATGACGGCGATCTTGATGTCGTCGGCGTCGCGCGTGCCCTTGAAGGTGGCCGTGACGGTGCCTTCGATCTCCCGCAGGAACTTGTCCGGGGAGGGGTTCGGGCCGCCGCCCATCATGCCGGCTTCGTCCGACTCGCCCGGCTCGAGCTTGAGCTCGCCACCGGGAGCCAGGATCGAGCGGAAGGCCATCGGGTCGACTTCCCAGGTGTCTCCCTCGGAGACGTCGGAGCCGGGCAGGAAGCCGCGCAGGGTCAGGTCGGCGTCGAGGTTCTCGAGCAGCTCGGGCTCGCCCTCGTCGCCGTCGAAGGCCACGTCATACTCGCCTTCGTCGGCGTTCCAGGTGAACACGACCGTGGTGCCTTCCAGCTCGCTGGAGGATTCGGCGTCCGACTCGTTGTCGCCCATCATCGGGTTGGACATCGCGGTCGTGGTCGTGCCGTTCAGCGTGTCGAAGGTGCGCTTCAGCTTGGCCGGGCGGCCGGCGTCCAGGGTCACGAACTCGTCGGTGACGGTGATCGTCTGGACCGAGCTGATCGTCATCTCGATGTCGCCCATCATGGACGGATCGATCTCCTGACCGTTCTGGGCGATCGTCATGTCGTCCAGGGAGATCTCGGAGGACTGCTCGATGGTCATCGTGACCGTAGCGCCTGCGCTCGGACGGAAGGCGATCTCGGCCGCCGGGGTCGCGAAGGCCACCAGGGCGGGGACGACCAGGCTCGGGACGAGAATGTATCGGAACTGTTTCATGGGGAGGAGGGCGGCGCGGGAGCCGCGGGGGTCCGTGTGACCCGGTTCGCAGGGATGCGCTCTCGTGGGACAGGCTCTTCCGGGGACGGAGCCCTCAGGGGGAGGGTCCCCGGTGGCGAGGTCCCCGTCGAAGGGGGGCCTCCCAGGAGCGTCACGGTCTCGGCGGGTCCTGCGTCGGTAGGCAGCTCGGAGGCTGCTGTGTGGGGATACGGCTTGGAAACTGCGGGAGGGGTCCGGCAGGGCTTGTACGGCCCGCGTGGGGGAAGATTCGTGAAGAATCGGCCACGGACCTCCCGCGGACGGGTTCAAGGGCGGGAAGTCTACTGTCCCGGCCCCGGGATGGCTGCGCTCACCCCGGGTGGAGACCCTGCGATCGGCGGAGATCCCCCGGGGGTGACCCTGGCGCTCGCATCGACTCCCCGTCATTCTGGTGCCCCCGAATCCACCCTCCAACCCCCCATACGACCCCCCGAACCGGGCCCATGAAGATCCGCATCGAATACTGCACGCAGTGAAACTACTCCCCCCAGGCGACCGGTCTGGTCGCCGAGCTCGAGAAGTCCTTCCCCGAAGCGAGCTTCGAGCTGATCGAGGGCTCGGGGGGCGCGTTCGAGGTCAGCGTGGACGGGAACGTGGTGTTCTCGAAGCTGGCCACCAAGCGCTTCCCGGCCTATCAGGAAATCCCGATGCTGTTGAACTGACGGAGGGGCCGTCCCCGGGGCGGCTCCACCTGCCTCCGCCGGCCCAGAGGGCCCTGGTGCGCTCTGCGGACCGGGTCCATCGCTCCACGGGCCGGGAGGCCTGTGGCCTGCTGCTCGGACCGGGCCCCGGACGGGTCCGCGCGGTCTCCCGGGGCGCGAACGTGGCGGGACGCGCCGCCCCCGGGCGGGTCGAGTTGGATCCTGGACACCGGATCCGGATGGAGCTTTGGGGCCGTGCCCGCGGCTGGTTCGTGTGGGGCACCTGGCATTCCCATCCCGGACCCGGAGGGGCCCAGGCCCTGTCCCGGGGCGACCTGGGGATGGGTTGGGACGGGGCCTGGGTCCTGGTCGTCGCCCCCGGGGGGGAACGGCGACCGCCGGCGACCCCCTTCGCGGCCTGGCGGGTCCGGGCCGGGACCTGGTGGCGCGTCGGGATCGACGGCGCAGGGGACTAGTAGTAGTAGATGTCCTCGTCCTCGCCGAAGCCCCCTTCCACGCCGTCGGCGCCGTAGCTGAGGACGCTGGGCCAGTTCCGCTCCTCGCTCGGGGGCACGTACACGAAGGTGCGACCCCAGCGGTCCTCGGGCAGGGCCGTGAGGTAGGACAGGCCCTCTTCGTCCGGGGTCACCAGGGCCTCGAGGGATTCCGGCCAGCGGCCGTTGTTGTTCAGGGCGTACGTCTCCAGGGCCGCGACCAGCTGCTGGGCGGCTTCGGCATCGCGGTCCGCCTCGACCACCTGTGCGGTGATCATCGGCGACATCTCGCTGGCCATGCTGTTGCTCATCCACAGGGTCGAGGCGGAGCTGCCCAGGCCGACGAGGGCCACGAAGGCCAAGTAGCTGCCCGCGAAGCCCCCCAGGTTGGCGACCACCGAGCCGTCCAGGGTGCCTTCGCTGACGTAGACGTCCCCGTCCCAGTGGTTCAGCACCAGGGTCGGCTTCGCCCCCTCGATCAGGGTGGGATAGGCGGGGATCACCGAGCCCCGCTCCTGGGCCGCCAGGCCACCCGGCAACAGGAGCAGGTTGTCGATGGCCTTGCCCCCCAAGCGCAGGAACGCGTAGCCCTCCTCGAGCTGGGAGCGCGTGTCGGACCATTGCAGGCCGACGAACTCCGGGACCTTCATCGCCGCCAGGGCCTCGGCGAACTGCGGCGCATCGAGCAGCGAGGGGCCGCCCGCGCGTCCGTGCTCCGCGGCCGCGAGGGTCGCGTTGGGATACAGCGAGGCGTACAGCCAACCGTCCGCCAGCAGCACGGCGGGCTCCACCGGGACGGGCAGCTGGGGGAACACGATCCGCCAGCCCAGGGCACCCTCGAGGCGGCTGGGTCGCCAAGGCTCGATGCGGACGCGGCCCTCGAGCTCTTCGGACAGGGGTCTGGAGATCACGTCGGCGAGGGTTGCCAGGGAGCTCGCCAGGGTTTCGGTGTCGTCCACGGACGAGATCACCGTCGCGCTGAGGAATCCGCCCCCGGTCTCGGGGGAGAGGTACAGACCCAGCGCGTCCCCCAGGGGCCCGAGCAGGTCCGTGTCGAGGTCGAGCCCGGTGGCCTGGCGGAACATCTCCCGGGGGTCGTTGTCCGCGGCGAGCTCCGGGGGGAGCATCCCCTCGAAGGCGGCCAGCATCATCTCGGGAGCCGAGCGGGCGAGCTGTGCATAGGTCGCGCCCACCGGAATCTTGCTGAGCTCCGCGGCGGTGAGGGGGGTTTGCTCGCCGGCTCCGAAGGCCGCGAGCAACTCGCGCATCCCGTGGAAGTGACCGGTCATGCCCGCGCGGTCTCCGCGCTGGGTCATCTCCATCACGAACCGCAGGGGGTTGTCCCCGAGCATGCCCATCATCCGCAACAGGCTCGAAGCCTGGGCGATGTCCGGGCCGCCCTGTTGGAGGGCGATGTCGAACAGGGGCCGCAGGGGCTTCGCGTCGAAGCCCATCCCCATGACCCGCGTGCCCGCACCGACGCGGGGCAGGGGGGCCAGCTCCGCGGTGTCCCCGAAGGTCACGACGAACCGCGACCTGTCCGCCGTCGGGATGCCGTGGCGCAGGGTGCCGCCGGGGGTGTCCATGCGCAGCATCCCAGGGGTCTCGGGGTCCGGTTCGCCGGCCTGCTCCGGGGGCAGCTCCAGGATCCCCGGCAGGCGCAGGGCCAGGCTGCGCAAGGAGTCGGCGTCCCCGCCGGCTTCGAAGCGCACGGCCACGGGCGCGGGGCTCTGGCCGTCGGCCGTGACGAATACGGCCAGGGTGAAGGGGTGGGACAGGAGGTCCAGTCCGTAGCGCAGGACCGGGGCCGGGGGACCGTCCCAATCCGCGGTGGCCGCGAACTGCACCAGGCGGTCGTCCGCCAGGCGCAGGGCCTCCAACAGGCCCGCGTCCCGGGGATCCGTCAGGGCTCCCTCCAGCCCCGCCCAGGTCAAGGTGAGGGCGGGGGTCGGCGCGGCCTGGGCCCGGGACGGACCCGCCGGTCCGGCGGTCTCCTGGGGGGCAGGTGCCCCGGCGGGGGGCTCGGGGGCCGAGACCGGGGGTTGGACGGGGCTCAAGGACAGGAGCAGCGCGAGGGAGAGCATGGGCCTGCTGGGGGCTGGGCGGGGTGGGGTGAAAAAGCGTCGCGGGCGCCCGGACGGCGCGGGGTCGCCGCCGGAATGCCCTGGAGACATTCCCGAGGGGGCTTCAGGCAGCCCCTCGATCGGACCGAATGGTAGGCGATGGAGGAGCGTGCCGTCAGGCCCGCGTCTTCCTTCGTCCCCCCTCCGCATGAGCCAAGAGAAGAATCCCGCCATCAGCGACGTGTTCGTGGGGCGGCAGCCGATCTACGGTCGGCGGCTGGAGCTCTTCGCGTACGAGCTGCTGTATCGCGGGGCGGACGTCGACTTCGCCGACTTCACCGAGGGCGACCGGGCGACCTCCCAGGTCCTGCTGAACACCTTCACCGAGTTCGGCCTGGACCGGGTCGTCGGCAGCCACGTCGCCTTCGTCAACCTGACCCGCGGCTTCGTCACCGGGGAATATCCTCTGCCGGTTCCCCGCAACCGCGTCGTGCTCGAGATCCTGGAGGACGTCGAGCCGGATCCGGAGGTGATCGCCGGCATCCGCGCCCTGCGCGAACAGGGCTTCACCGTCGCCCTCGACGACTTCATCTTCGAAGAGCGGATGCGGCCGCTCCTGCGCCTGGCGGACATCGTCAAGGTGGAGGTCCTGGGTTGCGACGACGACGAGATCCGCCGCCGCGCGGAGGTCCTGCGCCCGTTTCGCTGCCGGTTGCTCGCGGAGAAGATCGAATCGCGGGAGCAGTTCGAGGTCTGCCTCGACGCGGGCTACGAGTTGTTCCAGGGCTACTTCCTCGCGCGGCCCAACGTCGTGCAGGGGACGAGCATCGGGACCTCGCGCCTGAACCTCCTGCGGCTGCTCGCGCAGTTGAACGACCCGGACTGCGGCTTCGATGAAGTCGAGGAGATCGTCGGACAAGATGTCTCCTTGAGTTATCGACTGCTGCGGCACATCAACGCGGCGATCTACGGGATGCCCCGCGAGATCCAGTCCGTGCGCGAGACCGTGGTGTACCTGGGCCTCGTGACCGTCAAGAACCTGGCCAGCCTGTTCCTGTTGTCGACCATCGACGACAAGCCCCACGAGCTGCTGGTGACGTCCATGCTGCGGGCACGCTTCGCCCGCAACCTGGCCCAGGCGGCGGGCCTGCCCGATCCGCACGCGTACTTCGCCACGGGCCTGTTCTCGACCCTGGATGCCCTGCTCGACCTGCCGATGGAGCGGGTGCTGGCCCAGCTGCCCCTGGCCGAGGACCTGCGCCAGGCGTTGCTCGAGCGGGAGGGCCCGATGGGGGCGGCGGTCCTGTGCGTGATCGCCTACGAGCGCGGCGAGTGGGACGGGGTCCGCTTCGGCGATCTGACCCGCTCCGACATCCGCGCCGCGTTCCTGGAGGCGGTGGCCTGGGTCGAGGGGATCGACCAGGAACTGACCCGCATGGCGGCCTGAGGGGCCCCTCCCGGGACAGCGAGCCGGATCCGCCCTTCTAACGGCCCTGGGACGCGGCTAGGCTCTCCGGCTTCCATTGCCCGGCGTGGAGCGTGCCGGTGTGGAGCATGGAGCACACGAAGAGTCCCACGTCCCTGACCCAGCGCTACAGCCGCAGCGGCAACGCGCACACCAAGGTGGTCGCCACCGTCGGCCCCGCGACCGAGGACCGGCTCGACGAGCTGGTCCAGGGCGGGCTGGACGTGGCGCGCCTCAATTTCAGCCACGGCACCGCCGAGGACCACCGCCGGCGGGCTGCCCGGATCCGGGAGGCGGCGACCCTGGCCAAGGCCCCGGTCGGCATCCTGGCGGACATCCGCGGTCCCAAAATGCGCCTGGGGCGGATGCCCGGGGGCGTGAAGGACCTCGAGGTGGGGCAGCGCTTCCGCCTGGTCGAGGGCGAGGAGGTCCAGGAGGAGGACGAGATCCCGTTCTCGTTCCCGGGCTTCTTCGCGGCCCTCCAGAACGGGGACCGGGTGTTCCTGGCCGACGGGGCGGTCGAGATGATCGTCGAGGAGACCACCGGCACGGCCCTCCTGGGCCGGGTGCGGCGGGGGGGCCGGATCGGGGATCGCAAGGGGGTCCACCTGCCGGACACCGAGCTCTCCCTGCGGGTGCCGACCGAGGAGGACATCGAGGACCTGAAGCTGGCCCGGGAGCTCGGCGTGGACTTCGTGGGGGTCAGCTTCGTGTCCCGGGCCGAGGAGATCCGGGAGGTCCGCAGCCTGATCCCGGAGGCCCAAATCGTCGCCAAAATCGAGCGGGCGGCTGCTCTGGAGAACCTCGACGAGATCCTGGAGGCCTGCGACGGGGTCATGGTGGCCCGGGGCGACCTGGGGGTCGAGGTGGAGCTGGAGCAGCTCCCGATGGTCCAGAAGACCCTGCTTTCGGCGGCCCTGAAGGTGGGCAAGTTCACGATCACGGCCACCGAGATGCTGGAGTCGATGGTGGATAACTCCCGCCCGACCCGGGCCGAGGTGGCCGATGTGGCCAACGCGGTGCTGGACGGCACCGACGCGGTGATGCTGTCGGCGGAGACCGCGGTGGGGAAGAACCCCATTCACGCGGTCGAGACCATGGACCGCATCACCGGGGCCATGGAGGCCAGCCAGCGGTACCTGAACCTGCCCCGGGTGGCCTTCCGGGCGGCCGAGCCGACCACCTCCAATGCCGTGGCCCTGGCCGCCGCGGACGCCGCCAAGGCCCTCGGGTTGTCGAAGATCGTGTGCTTCACCGAGTCCGGCAACACGCCGCGGCAGCTTTCGCGTTATCGTCCTAGCGCAGAGATCATCGCGCTCTCACCCCACGTCCCGACCCTGCGGCGGATGACCGTGCTGGCCCACGTCCGGCCGATCCCCTTCCCCCAGCAGAAGAGCCTCGAAGCCATGTTGGACGGCGCCTGCCGCCTCCTCCTGGAACGGCAGATCGTGACGCGCGGGGAGAACGTCGTCTTCGTCGCCGGAGTCCCCCCTGGCGTGGCCCGTTCCACCAACTTGATGAAGCTTCATCGGATCGGTGACCCGATCCACCTGTCCTGAGCCGTCGGTTGCAATTCAGCGGACGGAACCGGAAGGTGAGCGAGAGAGAGAGAACTTGCATTGAGCGGCAGCGACTCGCACGGGACCGCTCCGGGCCCCCCCATGATCGACACCCCCCGCTTTGGCCTCGGTAAGCTGGGCGCGTACGCGCGCCTGCTCGGACTCGAGAGGCGTGCCCAGGCACCCTCCGGAGACACGGCGCGCGTCCTGAACCTGGCCAGTGGCAAGGGCGGGACCGGCAAGAGCGTGTTGGCGACGAACCTCGCCATCAGCCGCGCGAAGCGCGGCGAACGCGTGCTGCTGGTGGACTTCGACGCCGGCCTGGCCAACGCCCACCTGCTGTTGGGCCTCGCGCCCCAGTACGACCTGTCCCACGTGCTGGCCGGGGAGGTCAGCGCCATGGACGCCCTGGAGACCGGGCCCCACGGATTGCGTCTTCTTTCCGGCGGCGTCGGACGGGACGTCCTCGCCAACCCCACGCGGCGCGAATTGGATCGCCTCTATCGCTCGCTGCGGCCCCTGGAGGACGCCTTCGACCTGATCCTCGTGGACCACGGTGCGGGGCTGGGCTACTCCCTGGTCACGCAGTTGGCCGCCACGAGCACGATGCTGCTGGTGACCAACCACGAGGCGACCGCCCTGTCCGACAGCTACGCGCTGTACAAGCGGGCGCACCTGGTGAACCCGTACATCCGCGTCGGTTTGGTCGTGAACCGCGTCCCGACCCAGGAAAAGGCCGAAGCGGCCTGGGAGCGCTTCCGCGGTGCGGCGCAGCGTTTCCTGGGTCACGCGCCCGAGTGGGTCGGTTGGGTGCCGGCGGATCCGTCGGTGTCGCGCAGCATCGAAGCGCGGGTGCCGGTGGTGTTGTTGGAACCGGAGGGTCAGGCGGCCCGCGCCATCTCGAACATCTCGGAGTGGGGTCCGATCGACCACGCCAAGAGCGCGCGACCCTTCTTCGATCGGGCGCGCGGGGCCCTGCGCTAGTTCCGCCCCGCGCGAACCCGGGGTGAAATCCCCTCTGGATTCCCTTTGATCCGTCCCTGGGGAATGTGGATAAACGCTTGGACCTCGGTGACGATCCTTCGTCAGCGGGGCTCGAGCGTTGCATGAAGATCTGGGCACTCGCCAACCAGAAGGGTGGGACGGGGAAGACCACCACCGCGATCAACCTGTCCGCGTCCCTCGCGGCCCTGGGGAAGCGCGTGTTGTTGGTCGACTTGGATCCCCAGGCCCACGCGACCCTCGGGGTCGGGCGGGACTCCGAGACCACGCGCTCGATCGCACGGGTGTTTCGCCGCGAATCGCGCTTGTCGGACGTCATCGTCACGGCCCCCGGCGGTTTCCACCTGGCCCCCAGCTCCATCGCGCTGGCGGAGTTCGAGGAGCTCGCGGCGCGCACGGTGCATCCCGAGCGCGTGCTGCACACGGCCCTCCAGGAGGTCGCCGAACGCTACGACTGGGCGATCCTCGACTGCCCTCCCCGGGCGGACGGGGTCCTGACGGCGAACGCGATCCAGGCCGCCCACACGGCCCTGTTGGTCGTCGAGACCGGGGCCTTCGCGTTGCAGGGGGCCCTGCGTGCCAAGCAGATCTTCGAAGTCCTGGCGCGGGAGCTGGAGCGTCCCCTGGACCTGCGCCTCGTCGCGACCCTGTTCGACAAGCGCACCCGCCTGGCCCACGAGGTGCTCATCGCGATGCAGATGCGCTTCGGGGCCGAGATGCTCGACACGGCCATCCGGCGCAGCGTCCGCCTGGGCGAGGCGGCTGCCTTCGGTGTGCCGATTCAAGTCCACGCCCCGAACTCGCCCGCCGCCGGGGACTTCGACGCCCTCGGCCGTGAGGTGCTCCGGGTCTCCGAGACCCTCGACGCCCGCTCCGCGCGGGTCCCTGCGAGCGCCCACGACGACTTGCCACGTCCCCTTCCCAGGCCCGCTCCCTCGCCGGCTCCCACGCAGACCTAGCTTCCGTATCGCCCTGATCCCCGGGCAGCCGTTCCCCCCGGCCCGCCTTCCTCCATCCAAGGTCCGTCATGGACGCCCTCGCTCTCCTCTGCACCCTCTACGCCGAAGGCCCGTCCACCCTCCAACGCCTGCGGGGGGGCGGATGCGAGTCCCTGGCGACCCTGCTGGAGCTCGAGCCGGCCGAGCTGTGCCACCGGTTGGGCTGGAAGGACCGGATGGCGGAGCGCTTCCTGCGGGAGGCCTGGATCCTCGCGGAGCGACTCGACGTGGGCTGGACCGAACCCGAGGCCGAACGCGCCGCCAGCGCCGGGCCGCCGCTGGAACCGCCCGTACCGGAGCCCACGCAGCCGGTCACGCGCCGCGAGAGCTCGGAGTCACCCCGGGACGGACGGCACCGCGAGAGCCTGATGCGGCGCTGGCGCGAGCTGGATTCCCAGGCGCCCCCGACGGATCCGACCCGTATGGACGGATCCCCGGATGCCGCCGCCGAGCCCGCGGCGCAGGCGGAGCGCGGAACGGTGGGGGAGGACGTGCTGTTCGCATCCGGTCCTGCGACCGCGGCAGCCTCCACCGGGCGCGGGGCTGAGCCGGGCCGGGACCTGCGCTTGGACGAGCTCGGCCTGACCCCGGCCCAGGGGGCCCGGCTGAGCTCGGTCGGCATCCTCAGCCTGCGGGCCCTGGCCGAGCGCGACACCTTCGAGCTCGCGGACCTGTTGCACCTGCCCTACACCCGCGCCCAACGGGTCCAGTTGTTGGCCCGCCGCGCCGAGCTGACCCCGCCCGAGCCGTCCACCTCCACCCCGGTCCATCGCATCCGGGGGCGCGTCACCGGCCCGGCGCCGACCGCGCCGGAGAGCCGACCCGGGGTCGACTCTCTGGACGCGTCGGGGCCCTTCGCCTGAGGGTCCTTCGCCTGAGGGTCCTTCGCCCCCGGGGGCCCGTCTTCGCCCGGGGGCCCACAAGGGCCCCCCGGCTCCGTGTCAGTTGCCCGCCCGGAAGCGGGTCAGGCGCGACTTCCACTCCCCGTTTTCCGGGTCGAGGGCCACCGCCCGTTCCGCCATCGCGATGGCCTCCTCGCGCTTGCCGTTCATGTAGAGCATGCAGCCGTAGGTGTCGAGCACGCTGGGGTCCTCCGGACCCGCCTCGGCCGCCCGGCGACCCACCTCCAGGGCGAAGGTCTTGTCGTCCGGGGACAACGACTCGCGGTTCTCCCAGAAGGCCCAGCCGAGCTGGTTGCCGAAGGGCGCGACGTCCTCTTCGGAGACGTGGGACCAGACGGTGCGCGCGGCGGCCAGCCAGTTCGCCCAGTGCTTCGCGTAGGTCTCGTCGTCCTCGGCTTGGTCGGCGTGGTAGCCCTCGACCTGCCAGATCACGTACCACATGTCGAACAGGAGGCCGCGGTCGGTCTCCTTGGCCGCCAGGGTGCGGATCGGCGTCAGGTCCAGGTCGTTCTGGACGCTGGCCATTGCGACGTCGAAGGCCAGACGGCGGGCCGTGAGGGTCTTGCCCTCCGGATCGCGCTTGCGGATCTCCTCCCGCTGGGCGCTGGCTCCGGCGAGGTCACCGACGGACTCGAGCTTGGCGGCGAACGCGTAGCGCGCCTCCAGGTCGTCGGGGTTCTCCGCGAGGCGCGCGCGATAGCCGCCGAGGGTGTCCTCGTTGCGCTTGATCCGCTGGACTTCGGCCAGGAACGGCTCGGGGGGGAGGTAGCCGCTGATCAGGTCGCGCACGCTGCCGTCGGACTCCAGGAACAGCAGGGTGGGGAGTCCCTGCACGTCGAAGCGCGCTGCGATCGGGGCGCCGGCCTCACTCTCCGTGTCGATGGAGAAGACCAGCAGGTCGCTCATCTCGGTGACCACCGAGTCGCTGGAGAAGGTGTCCTTGTCCAGCTTCTTGCACCAGCCTCACCAATCGGCCCAGAAGTCCAGGAAGATCAGTTTGTTCTCGGCCTTGGCCTCGGCGAGGAGCTCTTCCCAGGTGCCTTCGAACCAGGGGAGCTTGCCGTGTTCGTCGACCGCGGCGGCCGGATCGGCACCCTGGGAGGCGAGGGCGAGGGCCGCGGCGGGGATCAGAGTGGAGAGCATGAAAACCTCGGTGGATGACCCCGGAAGAGGACCCCGGATTGGGGGCCTTGTCGTCAGGGGGAGGGCCCGCTCCGAAGCTCAACCGTCGAGATCCGGCTGCGGGGGCGTCAGGTGGGGGGGATCATAGGCTCCGACCCCCCGGGTTTTACGGAGCGGACCCGGGGAAGTGACGGGCATCCCGGTCCGGATCCAGCCCCGCCCATGGCCGCGCCAGGGCCCCTCGACCCGGGGAGGGGGAGTCCATGCTTCCCGCGCCGATCCGGGGTTCCGTACGATGCGGGATTGTCCACCCGGTCCTGGCCGTAGCCTCGCCTCGTCATGCCCCAGACGATGACCTCCCATCTCACGCCCGAGAGTTCCGATCGCCCCGGCGATGACCCGATCTTCACCCTCAACGCCGAGGCCAACCGTGCCCGTGCGGCGGGTCAGGACGTGCTCAACTCGACCCTGGGAGCGCTGATGGAAGAGGACGGGTCGATGTCCGTCATGCACACGGTGTTCGAGGCCATCCGTGCGATCCCCCCGCAGCGGGCGGCCGCCTACGCTCCGATCTCCGGGGACCGGCAGTTCCTGGAGGCGGTGCGCCGGGACCTGTTCGGAGAGGGTCCCCTGTTCGATCGCTCAGCGGCGGCCGCGACCCCGGGGGGGACCGGCGCCTGCTACCTGTCGATCGTCAACTTCCTGGAGCCGGGACAGGCCCTGCTGACGACGGACTACCACTGGGGACCCTACGGGACCCTGGCGAAGCACACCGGGCGCACGATCCGCACCTTCCGGATGTTCGATGACAGCGGGCGACTCGACGTCGAGGCCCTTCGCGTCGAGGTCGACCGCCTGATCGCCGAGCAGGGCCGCGTGCTGCTGATCCTCAACACGCCCTGCCACAACCCGACCGGCTACTCGATGGACGACGCCGACTGGGAAGGGGTCATCCGCGTGCTCTCCGCCGCCGCCAACCGGGGCACCGTCAGCCTGCTGATCGACTTCGCCTACGAGAAGTTCACCCACGGGGGAGTCGCCGATTGGCGACGCCATGCGGCGACCCTCGTGGAAGCCAACGTGGACGTCCTGATCGCCTGGACCGCCTCCAAGGCCTTCACCCAGTACGGCGCGCGCGTGGGGGCCTGCGTCGCGATCGCCGCCGAGCACGACGAGCAGGTCGCGATCGGGAACGCCTTCGGCTTCTCCTGTCGGGGGACGTGGTCGAACTGCAACCACCTCGGCATGCTCGCCGTCGCCGACGTGCTGCGGAACGAGGACCTGCGCGCTCGCGCCGACGCGGAGCGCGAGCGCCTGCGCCAGCTCTTGGACGAACGCGTCGTGTCCTTCAACCGCCACGCCGCCGCCGCGGGGTTGGAGTATCCGCGCTATCAAGGCGGCTTCTTCGTGTCCGTCTTCACCCCCGACGCCCAACGGACCGCCGCCCACATGCGCGAGGAGGGCGTGTTCGTGGTGCCCCTGAAGGGCGCCGCCGTCCGCATCGCCCTGTGCTCCACCCCCAGCAGCCAGATCGAGCGCCTCGTCCGCTCCACCGCCGCCGGCGTGGCCGCCGCCCAGACCGCCTGAAGCGTGGCTCGCCTTCGCCCGCTCCTGCTCGCGCTCTCCGTCACCCTCCTCGGAGCCTGCGCCTTCCGTCGCGACCCACCGCCGGGCGCCGACGGGGCTACCATCTACGCCTTCCAACTCTGCCGCAACTGCCACGCCCCCGACGCCTCCGGCACCTCCCGCGGCCCCGCCCTCCGGGACCTGCAACAGCACTGGAACCGCACCGACCTGGCCCAGTTCCTCGCCGACCCCGACGCCTGGCTCCCCGGCAACCCACGCCTCGCGACCCTGGCCGAAGAGTACTCCCGCGCGATGGGCCCCTACGACGGACTCGACGAGCAGGAACGCCTGGTGTTGGCGGACTGGCTGCTCGAATTGAAGTGAAGCACGCCCGGCCCGCCAGGTGAGCCGGCGCCGGGACAGCGGGACCCACGGGACGCAAGAGTCGTAGGACGCTGGAACCGCAGGGCGCGGGAGCCGCAGGACGCGGGAGACCCCGGATCGCGCCACCACGACGACCGAGGAGGGGTGCCTACGGAATCACGCGCCCCTGGGCTGGATCACTGGACGCGCCCACGCGGAACTCCCGATCTCCGCCCTCCGCCTGGCGAACGATTGGTTCAGAGCAACATCTGGTTCAGAACACCTGCACCGGAACGCCGCTGAATGGGCGCCGATTCATGTTTCTCGATTTGGCGGTGCCACCACGCGTCTCCCGCGCAGGTCTCATGGAGTGGGGACCAAGCGTTTCCGCGGGCTCGATCCCCACCCACGCCCCTTTCCTCAGTCCCCTCCTCCGAACAGATCGACCGCCCCGTCCTCCACCGTCTCGCTCAACACCAACTCCACCGGCCCCGTCTCCGCGTCCCGCTTGATCTCCACCTCTTCCCCCGGACTCTGCACCATGTTCTGCTCCATGGTCGGACCCGAGGCCTTGATCCCGTAGCGACCGGCCAGGATGTTCTTGCCTTCGAACGTGCCGTCGTCTTCGACGCGAATCTCCTGGTTGGAGAGGCGGTACGGGCCGCTGCGGTGTTCCTTGGGGTCGAGTTCGACTTGGACGAAGAAGGGGGTCGTGCCCTCGGGGCTGATGACCTTGCCCTTGATGGAACCGAGGGAGAGGTCGAAGTCGAGCTTGCCCGAGGAGTCCACCTCGCAGGTTCCCGAGACGTTGTTGCGGTCGATGCGGAAACGGTAGGAACCCGCGCCGGGCAGCTCGAGCTGGGCGACGCCCTGCCCGTCCGCCTTCGCGTTGACCGTCCAGTCGGGGCCCTCTTCGTTCAGGGAGAGCCTGACGCGAACGCCGGACCAGGGGATGCCGTTGCGCTTGACGGTCACGGTGGTCGGCAGGAGCGTGCGGGCTTGTTCCCGTAGGATCGGGGTCCACACGTCCCCCTCGGCGAGGATGCGCTCCTCGCTCACCTCGCGCGAGCCGGTGGACAGACCGTTGGGGCTCGTGTACTTGATCGTAGCGGTCACGCGCACGTTCCCGGCCGGAATGCCGGCGGCGCGGAAGCGGCCTTCGTCGTCGACCGCCACCGAATCGCCCTCGTCCCGTTCGGTGTTCCGCCAGCGGACCTGGGCTTCCCCGGCGGGGGAGCCGTCGGCGGCCTGGACGACCCCTTCGATCTTGGCACCCAGCCCGAGCTGCAGCACGAGGCCGTCCCGGGACTGCTCCCGAGTCACTTCGATCTCCAGCTCTTCGCTCGGTGCGTACCCGTCCCCCGACGCGGAGAGCGTGATCGTCCCCGGGGATACGCCGCCGAAGCGGAACTGACCCCGGCGGTTCGTGGACTTGGATCCGAAGCTGCCGAGGTCGAAGCCGCCGCTCTTCTTGCGGTAGTTCACCTCCGCCTTCGCGACGGGCTTCCCGTCCGGACCGATCACGCGACCCTTCAGGGTCGACAGGCGATACAGCTGCACCACCAGGTCCGCCGGTTGCGGCGGCAGGGTCAGGTTCGTCTCTTCCATCTCGCCGTACCCGCCGGCGACGATGTTCAGCGTCCAGCTGCCGGGCAACAACCCTTCGACGACGAACTCGCCCTGCTTGTCGCGGACCCGCTGGCTGACGATGCCGACGCTCTTGGGGTCCCGCAGGAACGAGAAGGATCCCTCTGGCCGCACCGACAGGGCGTAGCGCTCGACAGCCTCTCCGGACAGGTCGACGACCCGGCCGCGCAGCGTGTACCCGGGGCCGAGGGTCAGGACCACATCCGTGGAATCGACCTCCACGTCCTCCTCCCGGGCGACGAAGTGCCCGTCCTCCCCGGACTTGGGCGTACTCGACAGGAGCTCGTAAGGTCCCGTCCCCAGGGCGCTGAGGAAGAAGTTGCCCTCCTCGTCCGTCTCGGTGCTGCGGCTGCTGTCATCGCGGAACGACGAGCGCATGTCGACCCCCTCGGGGGCCTTGGCCGTGACCCGTGCCCCGGCCGCCGGCTTGCCGTCCGCGAACACTACCCGGCCCGACAGGGTACCCCCGTAGGACAGCTCCACCGCGACGTCCTGGTCGGGTTCGGTGGCGCTGACGTACACCGTCTCCTCATAGTCGACGAAGCCCTCCGCATCGACCCGCAGCTCCACGTCGCCGGGGTGCACCCCGCGCAAGCTGAACCGGCCCTGTTCGTCCGTCTCGGTCTCGCGCCGCTCGCGCACCAACTCGCCGTCCTCGGCGTCGGGCCAGGCCCGCACCTCGGCCTCCGCGACCGGCTCGCCGTCCGGATCGAGCACGCGTCCGCTCAGGGTCGGCGCGGTCTCCAGGTCCAGGTCGATCTGCTCCGTTTCACCGGGGCTCACGCGGAACTCCTCGACGATCTGCGACAGGTAGCCCTCCGGCGTGCATTCCAACCGGTACAGGCCCGGCGGAATCGCCTCGCCGAAGAAGCGTGCCACGCGGCCGCCCTCCTCGCGCTGGACGCGGAACTCGATTTGGCGCATCCGCTGCCAGTGATCGCCGGCGTCGGGCTTGCCCTCCAGCCGCACCTCGATCTCGTCCGTCGGCAGGGCGCCCCCGTCCACGAGCGCGAGCGATCCCTCGACGCGCCCCCCGAGCACGGGCTCCAGCTGGACCTCGTCCTCCGGGGTCTTCCCGGGTCTCACGCTGAGGCTTCCCGGGTACCACACGTAGCGTCCGCGGACCCGGATCCAGCCGATGCTCGTATCCGCCGAGAAGGCCAGCCGAAAGGCGCCCTTCGAGTCGATCTCCGCCCGGTCCCGCGGCTCGCCCATCCCACCGCGCTCCCGCGACTCCACGAATACCTTCTCGTCCAGGGGGGTCCCGTCCGGCAAGAGCACGCACCCGGCGACCCAGATCGTCGTGGGGTCCTCGGCCTCCGAGCGCCGGTTCGCGCTCGACACGCCGCGGCGCTGCTCCGAGCTGGCGACCGCCGCCGGGGACACACCGGGAGAGGACCCCGGCTCGAGCAGGGTGACCTCGCCATCCCCCGGCCGGACGGCCCGGCTCGGGCTGCCGTCTCCGCTCCCGGCCGCGGCGGTCCCCGCCTCCGTCGACCCCAAGAGGCCCTTGGCCAACCAGATCACGAGGCCGAGGGCGGCCACCACCAAGACCGCCAGCATGGGCTTGGTGCCTCCGAGGAGGCGCTGACGCGGCGCGGTGGGGCGGTGGGGCAGGGGGCGCGTGGGGTGTGTCATGGGACCGTCATCGTGACATGGACGGGGGTGAAACGCGTGCTTTCCACCCCCTGGCTACGCAGATCATGCGCCGGCGTTTCCGGAAGCGAAGCCCGGCGGCTTCCGGCCGGAGCGGGCCCCCGCTCCGGGATTCCTAGCGCGGCGGGGCGGGGGGACCCGGGACAGGCCGCGCCGCCTGCGGGGGACCATCGTCCGGCAGCACGAAATGCAGCCCTTCGGCCACCGTCTCGGCGCTGACGTGCACCAGGAGGGAGCGTCGTTCCCCGGTGGCGTGCAGGTACGCGCTGACCCGGTAGCTCCCCTCTACGACGTCCCGCAGCACGAATTCACCGGCGCGGTCGGTCATTCGGAGCGCGTGGGTCCAGGGCCGGCCGACCGGCGGCTCGGAGGGCTCGAGCTCGACGGTGAAGCGTCGATTCTCGGACAACGAGCCCTGGGTGACCACGCCCCGCAGGTCGCCCGCGGTCAGGCGGATGTCCAGCCGACCGCGCCGGGGCTCGGTCACGAGCGTGGTGGCGTGCGCCGAGCCTCCGCCCGGCACGAGCACCCGCTCGCCGTCGGCCGGGTACCAGTCGTATTGGTGTTGCGTCTCGCCGAGGACCGCCAGAACCGGACCCGGTCCCGGCAGCAGGGCCGTGAATTCGCCCTTGGACCCGGTGTCCAGGCGCACCTCCCAGCTCTCCGCCGGGTCTGGGGAGCTGAGGCGCAGGCTCTCCCGCGCCTCGGGCTCTCCGTTGATGTGCACGCTGCCCTCCACCAGGATCGAATGGCCCCCGGACAGGACGAGCAGGTGCTCCGCGTGCTCCCCGGCCCCGACCTCGCCGCGCTCCAGCGTGGTCCGCGTCAGCTTGCCAGCGTCCCGGCGCCTGCTCTTCGGGGGCTGCTCGGGTCGCTCTTCGAGCTCGGCGTGGAGCCGGTAGGCCCCCGGCCGCTGCACTCCGATGCCGAAGCGGCCCTCCCGATCGGCGACCGCCGAGCGCGTCCTCCCCCCGCGGGCCTGCTTCGTGCCGGCGATCAGGGCGGGGTCGGATTCCTTGTAGTAGTACAGCGTGATCCGCGCCCCCTCCGCCGGCGTGCCGTCGCTCAACCGCACGAGCCCGGTCACCGACGAGGGCGGCGTCAGCTGCAACCGGAGGTTCCCTTCCGAGCCATCGGAGCGCGCGGTGACCACCACCGGGAGCGCGTCCGCGAAGCTCTCGTGCTCGGCGGTCAGGACCCACTCGGAGGGGTCGAGGCGTTGCAGCACGAAGTTCCCCTTCGACGAGGCGCGGTCCCGGACCAGCTTGCCGGAGCGGCGGTTGAGCGCCAGGACGGTGGCTTGCCCGGCGGGCTCGCCCTCCGGGTCGAGGACGACTCCGCGCAGCGTCGCGCTCCGCCTCAGGCGCAGCACCAGCTCCGGCGCCGGATCCTCCGCCTCCGTCACGTCCACGACCTCCACGTCCGCATAGGCCGGAAGCAGGGACGCGAAGCGGGCCTCGATCCGGTACGAGCCGGGCTCTGCGGGGGGCAGCTCGAAGGTCCCGTTGCGCCCGCGGACCGTCTCGGGATACCCGGTTCGGTCACCCTTCGCGTTCACCGGATACAGCCGGACGCGGAACACGGTCAGGGGTTGGCCCTCCGCGTCCAGCCCGCGCCCTCGGATCGGTCCCGCCGGCAGCCGCAGGGCCGCACGGTCGGTGGATTCGGCAGGGGCTGCCGTCGGCTTCCGGGAGGTCGTGGATCCGGTGGCCGGAGCGTGGTGCTCCTCCGCGGACTTCTCGGCCGCACCGCCCGCCAGTGCCAATTCCACCGTTGCTTCCGGCGCGTCCTCCGCGGGTCCCCGCACCAGCTCCGCCGCGTCCGGAGCCGCCGCCGATGCATCCCGCGGACCGGCCGGACCGGCCGCGGGGCCGAGGACCAGCCAGCCGACCAACGAGAGACCTGCGCCGGCGGCCAGGACGAGGAGCGAGCGTTTCATGGGAGAGCGGGGACCCCGACCGTAGAGCAGATGCCCCGGCCGTGCCAGGGCGCCCCCCGGCTCCCCGCCCGGGGACCCCCTGGGGGGCCCGTGCCCGCCCCGCTGGGCAGCCGTCACGGGGCAGGGCCGCGGGCGTACCCACGCCGCCATGATTCAGCACTACCGCGCAGAGGACCGAGGTCACTTCAACCACGGCTGGCTCGACACCTGGCATTCCTTCTCGTTCGGGAGCTACCTCGACCCCGAGCGGATGGGCTTTCGTGCGCTGCGGGTCCTGAACGAGGACGTCGTGCAGCCGGGCCAGGGGTTCGGGACCCATCCACACGAGAACATGGAGATCGTCACGGTGGTCCTGTCCGGGGCCCTCGAGCATCGCGACAGCACCGGGTCCGGTTCCGTGATCCGTCCCGGAGACGTGCAGCGCATGTCCGCCGGGACCGGGATCCGACACAGCGAGTTCAACCCCTCAGAGACCGAGCCCGTCCACCTGCTGCAGATCTGGCTGCTGCCGTCCCAGCGCGGCCTGGAGCCGGGTTACGAGGAGCAGCGCTTCGGCGAGCAGGCCTTTGCGGACGGTCTCCAGCTCGTGGCGGCCCCGGACGGCCGCGGCGGAGCGCTGACGATCCACAGTCCCGCCGAGCTCCACTTCGGCCGCCTGCGCGCGGGTGAAGCGGCTGCCCATTTCCTGGCCTCCGGCCGTAGCGCCTATCTCCACGTGGCCACCGGGCGCGTGCGTCTGGAGGACGGGGAGGGAGAGACCCACGGGCTGGGCCCGGGGGACGCCCTGGCGATCCGCCCGGAAGCCGAGCTGGCCCGGGAGTCGGGGCCCCGGACTCTGGGGCTTTCGGCCGAGGTGGACGCTCAGGTGCTCCTGTTCGACCTGGAGTAGCCCGGGAAGCCCCGGGGCCACCCCGAGGTCCCGGATCGCTCGGTCCGCGCAGCGACTCTCCGCTGCGCGGACCGATCCACGTCAGCGTGCGTACGCCCGCCGCGCGAACAGCAGCATCAGGAAGGGGATCATCGTGCGCTTGTTGGGGATCAGCTTGAAGATCCGCCACATGCGCTTCGGGGACCAGTAGAAGCGGCGGTAGGCGCGCTTGCGCAGCTTCAAGATGCGCTCTTCGTCGACCTCGGACAGGTTGATGTCGGACTGGTAGGGCTCGTAGGCCGACCAGTCCGTGGGCAGGTCGTATCCGGCCGCTTCGACCTGACGGAAGAGCTCCGTGCCCTTGAAGGGGATCACCCGGAAGAAGGCCGCAGTGTGGAAGGAGCTCTTCGCCGCCCAGTCGATCGTGGCCTGCATCTCCTGTTCGGTCTCCGTGGGGAACCCGAGCATGAAGGCGCCGTGGACCATGACCCCCTGCGAGGCGATGTAATCGACGATCTTGCCGACCGGCTCGATCTTCAGGTTCTTCTTCATCACCTTCTGGATGCGCGGCACGGCCGATTCCACCGCCACCATGCAGCGGTACATCCCGGCCTGGACCAGCAGGTCGACGAGCTCTTCGTCCAGGATGTCGCCCCGGAAGCCGTTGGGGAAGGTGAGCTTGATCCGCCACCCGTTGTCGAGGATCCCGCGGGCGATGGCCTTCGCCCGGTCGGCGCGGAAGTTGAAGATGTCGTCCATGAAGACGAACTCCTTCACCCCGTGCACCTCGATCAGCAGCTTCATCTCCGCCAGGACGTTCTCGGCGGAGCGTTCGCGGAAGGCCTTGCCGTAGGAGTTGTGGCAGTACGTGCAGCGCCAGGGGCAGGCGCGCGACGAGAACATCGTCGCGAACTCCTTGTGCGCGTAGATCACGCCGCCCCGGGGCACGTGGTGGTACTTCTCGTGGTCGACGAGGTCCCAGGCGGGGAAGGGCATCTCGTCGAGGTCCGAGGGGGGCGGACGATCGGGTTCGTGGACCGGCTCGGGCTCGCCACCGGCTTCGGCCGGGCGGCGCCAGGAGACGCCCGTGCAGCCCGTCCAATCGGCGCATCCGCGGGCGATCCCGTCCAGCACGTCCGAGAAGATGAATTCCCCCTCGCCCCGGACCACCAGATCGACCGCGGGGTCCCGCAGCACGTCCTCGGCCGCGACGCTGGGGTGGGGGCCGCCGCAGACGACCACGGCCTCCGGCAGGTCGCGCTTCACCAGGCTGGCCAGGGTGTGCATGCAGCCCGCCTCGTAGGTCATCGCGGACAGCCCGATCACATCCGGCTTCAGGCGCCGCAGCTCTTCGAGGCAGCGCTCGGGGCTCCAGTCCTCCACTTTCATGTCCAGGATGTGAAGATCCTCGAAGCCCGCCTGTCGGGCCTGCGCTGCGATCATCAGGATCCCGAGGGGGTGGACGTGGGTGAACTGCGTGTAGGGATGGTAGGTCTGGACCAGCACGACGCGCAGGTGTCGGGGGGGAGCGGACTCCGGGGCGGTGCTGGCTTGGGGGCGGGCTGCGACGACGGTCATGGGCATGAGGGTAACCCGGCCGCCGGTTCCCGGCGACAGCGGTGCGGGGCAACCTGCTCCCTACCGTGCGCTAGTACCTGGCGCTGGTGCAGCGGGCGGTTAGAGTTCGGGCATGGCACGCGTTGCTTTCGTCGTCACGACCTGTCACGAGTTCGAGGGCATCAAGGCCCTTTCCGCCACCTTGAAACAGCACGGTCACGAGACCGACTGCTTCGTCACCTCCGAGGAGAGGGACTTCGAGGGCGCGGTCCAGGCCTGGCAACCGGACGTCCTGGGGGTCTATGCCACGACCGGGCAAGAGCAGTGGTGCTATCCCCTGATCGACCGCTGGCGGCGCGAGCTGCGCCACCTCAAGGTCGTGATGGGGGGGCCCCACCCGTCCTTCGACGCCGAGGTCCTGCGGGACGAGGAACACGTCGACGCGATCATCAAGGGCGAGGCCGAGTACGCCCTCCTGGATCTGGTGAACGCCTGGGAGACCGACAACCCGATCGATGCGATCCCCAACGTCGGCGTGATGAAGGACGGCGCGCCGTTCCAGAACGGGATCCGGCCGATCGTGCAGGACCTGGACACCCTGCCGTTCCCGGACGTGGACTTGTTCTACAAGTACCCGTTCCTGCGCAGCAAGCGGGTCCTCCAGGTGCACGCCAGCCGCGGTTGCCAGAACAACTGCACCTACTGCACCGTGCCGCTGATGAAGAAGGAGTGGGTGAGCGATCGCAAGCGCGAGAAGTTCAACCGCACCAAGTCCGTGGACTACCTGTGCGAGGAGATGAACGACGTGCTCGCGCGCTACCCGGGGTTCCGCATGGTCAACTTCGGGGATGCGGCGCTGAACATGTACCGCGGTTGGGTGGACGAATTCGCCGAGAAATGGCCGCGCCGCGTCGGGCTGCCCTTCGCCTGCAACGTCAACATCAACTACCTGAACGAGGACGACATCGTGGCCCTGAAGCGCGCCGGCTGCGTCTCGGTGCAGTTCGGTCTCGAGTCGGGCAGCGAAGACGTGCGCCTGCACGTTTACAAGAAGGGCTACACGGACGAGGTCGTCGACCGCATTCCGCGCCTCTTGAAAAAGCACAAGATCACGTACCGGACGAACAACATGATGGGCTCGCCGGCCGAGTCCCTCGACGACATGTTCGCCACCGTGCGCGCGAACAAGCGCATCCGCCCGGAGGGGTGCACCGTCCTGATCTACCGCCCGTTCAAGTCCACGGTGCTCGGGCGCGAAGACTTCGCCGAGGACCGGGTGGACGTGGGGAAGGACATCGGCCCCTCCCTGCACTCGGACTCCCAGATGCGGCGGGACGACGTGCACGAGGTGGTCAACCTGCAAAAGCTCTTCAACGTCGCCGTCTACCTGCCCGGGGGCGAGGCCCTGGTGCGGCGCCTGATCAAGCTGCCCCGCAATCCCCTGTTCGATTGGACCCACCTGGCCTTCCTCTGGTACCAGCACGCGGTCGTCTCGGGCTACGGGATGGCCGACGACTTCAAACTGGGTTTGAAGAACCTGGGCCAGATCTTCGGGCGCCGGGAGGGGGGTACGCATCGCTACGGCGAGGGCGAGCCGCGGAACCAGTTCCTGGAGACCATCGACACCGGGCTCGACGCCTCCCTGTAGGGAGACTCTTCGGGCCCCGGCTCAACGCGGAGGTCGTCCGGAGCCGATGAGGTCGTCGGGGCGGGTTGTCCGCCCCCTCGGGATGTTCAAGCGACGACGGAAGGCCCAGGCGCTGCGGCGCCCGATCGAGCTGGCTCCCTTTCCGGGGGTGGCCCTGCGCGTCCTCCAGCTCGCCTCGGACGAGGACGTCGGGCCGGCCGAGCTGATCGAGGTCGTCCAGACCGACGTGGCCATCAGCGCCCGCCTCCTGCGCTTGGCCAACTCCAGCCTCTACGGCTTTCGCCAGCGGGTCGACACCCTGCCGGCCGCCGGCGTGGCCCTGGGGGCGACGAAGTTGGTGGAGGTCGTCCTGGCGTCGGCGGTCTCCCTGTACCACGCACCGCGGGGGTTCCTGACCCCGCGGACCAGCCACCTCCTGTGGCGGCGCTCCCTCGCGACCGCCCTGGCGGCGCAGCACTTCGCGCCCGAGCGCGGCATCGACCCCGGGCGGGCCTTCTTCGCGGGCCTGCTCGTGCCGATCGGCCTGCTGCGCTTCCATCAGGTCTATCCCGAGCACGTCCTGGGACGCGTCCGGGAGCTCTACGCGGGCGGTTTGACCGGCCGGGAGGCCGAGCGCCGGGTGTTCGGGTTGGACCACCTCCGCGAGGGGGGGCGCCTCGTCCGGGACTGGGAGCTGCCCCCCTGGATCGCCACCAGCCTCGAAGAGACCCGCGCCCCGTGTCCCTTGGACCTGATCGGCACCTGCCTGCGGGACGCGGATCTGATCGCCTGCGCGCTGCTGTGCGAGGACCAGGAGCTGCTGCCGGAGGACCACTGGAGCGTCGACCTGGGGGCCGTGGAGGCCCTGCTCGAGGGCGACGAGCCGGACCCCCTGCGCGGGCTCCTGCGGGAGCGGACGAGCGCCTTCGACGCCGCCGCCTGAGGGCTTCGCGGTCCCCGCCCCGTGGGCACCGGGGGCCCGGCCCCCGGACGGCTTCTCAAGGGAATGTGCCGGCGGGTCGATGGAATTGGGGTTTCCCCCGTCCCATGCGGTTCTCCACGTCCCTTCGGGCCCGCCGTGCGCGGGCTGCGCTGCTCCTCCTGGCGCTGCTCTTCCTGCTGGCGCCGGCGGTCCGTCCGGGTCCCGCGGGAGACGGGGAGATCGCGGACGGCAAGTTCGACATCCTGGTGTACTTCACGTACCCCGAGGCCGCACCCGAGGACTGGATCCCGGTCTTCGAGGCGTACTCGGAGTTGCTGCTGAACGCCACCGAGGGCGGCCTGCAACTGGGGACGGTGCGGTTCACCAGCTGCGCGGCCCTGGCGGACGAGGCCGACGTCTGGGTCTTGGACGACTTCAGCGGCGCGCGGGCCCACATCGGCGGCCTCGGGCGCACCGGGCAGCACATCACGATTTCGCAGACACACCGCTCGTCCACCGGCGCGGCCCTCGGGCAGTTCGGGTTGGCCCACGAGACCGGGCACTACGTCTGGTCGCTCTACGATGAATACCTGGGGTTCGTCGACGGCTTGCCCTCGACCAGTCCCCTGCACTACTGCTCCTCCCTCTCGGGGATCTCGGCCTGCCTGATGGACGGCGGCACGACGGTGTTCCCGAACAACGCGCGCACCGAGTTCTGTACCGACGGCGGGGTCGGTTTCTTCGCGACGGCCCACAACCCCGGCCGGATCGACGCCCTGGGGCGCCTGGTCGTGACGGACCAGGAATACGTCTACAGCACCTCCTGCTGGCGCCAGATCGAGCGCGACGGCTCCGCCGGATTGGTGCACCCCCCCAGCGACCCACTGGACATCGACCTCACCCACGAGCCGGTCCAGTTCGACCTCACGCGCTACGCGGGACCCCTGACGATGGCGCTGCTGATCGACACCTCCGGCAGCATGGGGGGGGACGGACGGCTCGAGGGGGCGATCCAGGGCGCCGAGCTGGCCCTCGGGATGATGCAGCTCGGGGAGACCCACGCGGTCTACGCCTTCGAGGACACGCTGCGCACCGTGGTCCGCCCGGAGACCGTGACCACCGGTCGCCGCGACGCGGCCATCGCCAAGCTCGCTGGACTCCAGGCCGCCGGGGGCACCGAGGCCGGCGAGGCCCTGCTCGACGTGGCCGTCGACCTCGAGGACACCGACGGGTGCCGCCGGTTCGTGATCCTGCTGACCGATGGGGTGTCCGAGGACCCCGACGTCGACGAGGGCGAGGTCCTCCAGGAGTTGCTGCGCACCGAGGTGCTGGTCTTCCCCGTCGCCCTGGGCAGTTTCCCCGACGACGATGCGCTGTTGGAGGTCGCGTCCGTCTCGGGGGGGCAGTACTTCCACGCCCCGCGGCCCGAGGACCTGCCGGCGGTGTTCGCGCAGATCTTCACCCTGGCCGGAGGTGGGACCGGGATCGGCTCCCTGGGCGGGCTCGGATCCCTGCCGGATCAAGAGCCCGTGCTGGAGCTCGAGGTGCCCGCCGGAGCCGAGGCCCTCGTCGTCTCCCTCGCCGCACAGCCCCTCGGGACGGCGGTCCTCAGTCTGCAAGGTCCCCTGGGGGAGTCCTTCCGTTCGGACCTGCCCGGCCCGGATTTCGAGACGGTCCGCGGGCGAGACACCCTGTTGCTGCGAGTCCCCGTCCCCTCCGCCGGGGCTTGGCGTGCGACCGCCCATCCCGCGGGCGAGCTGGGGGGCAGCCTGCCTGCCCACGCCGCCCTGCACGCCTCGGTCGAGGACCCGCGGCTGTCGGTCGAGACCGCCCTGGAGGTCGACCGGGTCCCGCTCAACGGCGACCTCCCGTTGGAGGTGTCGGTCGTCCACGGCGTCCCCGTCGCAGGGGCCGAGGTCCGGGGAACCCTGCTCGATCCGGAGGGGAACGCCACGTCTCTGTGGTTCCGCGACGACGGTCATCCCCGGAGCGGGGACCGACGGGCCGCGGACGGGATCTACACGGCCCGCCTGAGCGGTTTTGCGGCCCCGGGGGTCCACCGGGTCGCCGTCGACGTGAACAACCGGGCCGGCCG
Source organism: Hippocampus kuda (assembly GCA_901007745.1). Lineage (NCBI taxonomy): Eukaryota > Metazoa > Chordata > Actinopteri > Syngnathiformes > Syngnathidae > Hippocampus > Hippocampus kuda. The sequence continues at coordinate 62,621 of CAAKHF010024914.1, forward strand.
CCCCGCATCGAACCGCGAGTGTGGAATCTACGGGCTGCCCCTCGACCCTGCCGGACCGCGCGAGGAGGGCAGCGCCGGCGCGACCGTCGCCCCGTTCCGAGCCCGGGCCGCGCGCTCGTTCCTGGTGCTGGCCGGCTCGGATCCGCCCCCCCCGGGCACGGTCGAGCTGGTGGCCCATCCGGCGGCCGGGTCCCTGGAGGAGGGGGTGGCCTTGGGCTTCGCCCTGGAGGTCGGCGCGGCGGAGTCCCTGGTCCTCGAGCGCTTCGGCATCGAGCTCGGCGAGCGCGCCCAGGATCACGCGGGGTTCGAGCTCCTCCTGGACCTCGACCTGGACGGCCGGCCGGATCGTCCTCGCCGCCCCTTGGCCCGGGCCCGGGTGCAGGGCTCTCGTCTGCTGTTCGAGCGGGGGACCGAGGACCTCGCCCTGCTCGCCCCCGGGGTCCGCACCGGACTCCTCCTAGTGGATCCCCGTCCGGCGGAATCGCGTTCACCGGAGCAAGGTGGTTTCGGGGGGGCCTTGAAGCCGCCGGTACCCCCGGGCATCCCCCGGATCCCCGGATCGTATTGGTTGCTCCTCGGCTTGCTGCCTCTGCTGCTTTTTGGTGCTTCAAGACGTGCCAGGGGTCACTCAGGCCTTGTTTTGGCATTGCTCCTCCTGGGCGGAGTTTCGCTCTTGGCCCTCGGAGGATGTCGCTCGGGGGGTGGATCCGCGGATCGCGCTCCTCTGCTGGATCCGGGGGATCTCGAACTGCGCGGAGCAACCTCCGGAGCCGGCATCCCGGTCCACGGAGAACCTCTCCGTCTGGTCTTGGGTTCCTGACGGCGCCCCGGGCCAGCGGCCCCCGGGGCGGTGCGGGGCCTCAAGGAATCTCGGTGCCGGACCGAAGGAGCGCTGGGGCGTCCGTGGTCTCCCCCCGGAGCCAAGCTCTCCCGGCGCCCGTCCGGACCCCAGGATCCATGACCCGACCCGCGACCCAGGCTGCTCCGTTGTTCGCCCTCCTGCTCCTGGGCGCCTGCGGGGGTGGTGGCTCCTCCTCCTCCGGCCCGGACCCAGGGGTCGTGGGCCTCGAGCCCCCTGCGGGCTTGATCCTGGTGGAGCCCCTCGGGGATCTCGCCAGCGGCCCGTCGGACCTGGACCTGCCCGAGGGCTCCGAGTTCGACACCGATCGGGTCGAAGTCGCGGTCTACGACCCCGCCCTGCGTCCTTTGGCGGCCGTGAACGAGACCCTCAGCTTCGTGGGCCGGAGCGGAGCGGGACCCCTGGTGAACGAGGGGCCCTTCCTGGCCCAGATCGACCCGAGCCTGTGCGCGGAGGGCGAGGACCAGGCCTCCCTGGGCTCCGAGGAGGGCCAGTCCAGCGGGTCGAGCGCCTACGAGCTGTGGACGGTGGACTCCCAGCGCGCCGGGGGCTCCGCCCCGCAGTTCACCTCCCTTTGGGGCCCCGACCGAGGGCCGGGCAGCGTCCTCGCTGGGGAGCTGCGGGTCCGGATCCGGGTCGACCGCTCGTCCGATCCGGCGTCGCCCTTCGGTTCCTGGGAGCTGGACTTCGCCGGGCTCGACCCGGCGAACCCCGACGTCGAGGCCCCCCGCTTCCTGGGCACCCTCGACAGTCTTCCTGCGAACACCGGGGACGTGGGCTTCCGCTACTTCGAGGAACGCGGGGACCTGAACGCCGTCCCGGGGCCCGGCGGGTTCGCCTCCCGGCTGCAAGTACACGTCCGTGCGACCGCGGACCGGAGCTCGGGCGAGGCGCGCATCCTCGAGACGGTGCGTTTCGACGACGGTTCGGGGGACAGCGGACCGCTCAGCGCGGAGTACCTGGTGGCCTTCGACGAGACCCACCTGCTGCGCTCCATCGACGGCGGGATCGAGCAGCTGTTCTCGCGGGAGCGCTTCGACGAGCGCGTCTGGCGCTACAACCTGTACCACGCCGACGGCGAACGGGCCGGGCAGCGCGTCGACGGGGAAGCGGGCTTCGGTTTTCGCACGGACGAGGGCGTCTACGGCTATGCGGGCTACTACGGCGTGTGGCTCCCCGAGGGGGTCGAGCTGGCCTCGGGCGATTCGGTGTTCCGGGACGTGTTCGACGAGCCCAGCGAGCTGGTCGAGTACACCGTGACCCGGGGCGGTGGGAAGCTGATCCGGTACACCCGCCAGACGCTCACCTTGGACGACGTGCAGGACGACCCGTTCCTGTGGTGGCAGGTCGACCCCCTGACGGGCACGGGGCAGCAATACGTGATCACCTGGGACGGGTTCGAGTGGGTGCGTACCCACGCGGTGGACCCGATCAGCTTCGAGCTGACCGAGATCGAGCCCCCGACGGTCATCGACACCTCGGACTATCCCTACCTGCAACTGTGGTCCGACGGACTCGGGGGCGCGGCCTCCTGGACCCTCGAGGAGCCGCTGCTCGTCACGTACTTCGCGCGCGCGTTCGAGAACGCGAACAGCGACCTGTTCGGCGCCGGGGACGACGTGACGCTCTTCGGCCTGGTGTCCTGCCTGCGCTCTGGCCTCACCGGGGCCGAGGTGGAGGCCGGCGACCTGTTCTTACCCGATGCGGTCGACGTGGCGAACCCGTACGCCTTCGTGTTCCAGCGGGAGGACCTGACCCTGTACCGGGACGTCAACGGGGACGGGTCCCTGCTGACCCGGGTGGGGTTGGCCGAGGGTGAGGCGCCCCAGCGGGGACCCTTCACCTGGGGCATGCAGTCCGGCCCCCTGGTTCCCGACCTCGCCGGGATCGACCGTGCCTGGGACCTGTGGACCCTCGAGGAGTTCTGGCGCTACGAGACCGGTGCCAACGACTGGAACAGGCTCTGGTCCCTGTCGGACTCCCAGGGCGCGGTGGTCGAGTTCCAGAGCCCGCTCCAGTTCTCGTACACCCATTCGGTGGCGAACGACCGTAACGGCGACGCGAGCTTCGACGGCAAGACCTACTTCCTGCGCTACGACGGACCCGGACGGCTGCACGGGCTTCCCTTCGCCGGTGCCGACCTGGACGGGGACCTGGAGCCGGAGCGCTTCTATCCGGTCCTCAGCCTGGCCGACGGGGTTTTGGTCGGCCCGGGCGGTTCCGAGTACGTGCTGAAGGCGGTCGACGTCGAACAGGTATTGAGCTCCGATCCCGGGCCTGCGGTCTCCCTGGATCTGATCGGCGCCAGCGACCTGACCCTTCCGGATCGCAGGGACTACCGGGCCCCGGCCATCGGAGAGCGGCCGGCGGTTCCCGATCCCCCCCGGGTCATCGATGGCATGGTGATCGGCGAGGCACCCTGAACGCGCCGGAGTCCGGGAGGTTTTGGGGGCCAGGGCCCAAGGCCCGTCGCCGCCGGGCCGTTGTGTAGGGTGATTCGAAGTGCGCGGCCCGGTTCGGGATCCGCGCCGTGGCCCGCGTCCCCCTCGGCACCCCTGCCGGCTGCGGGTGGCGGGCACGACCTCTCACGAGCGCAGCGCCCATGCCGATCCCCCTCGCCGCCGTCGCGTCCCTGGCCGCTCCGGTCTTCGCCTCGGCCCTGTCGTCCGTCGACCTCTCCGGGGCGGAGCCCCCCGCGCGCGCCGCGGTCCACGCCGCGGACCGAGCGCAAACCGACGAACGAGTCGTCGACTCGACGATCACCGCGGTGACCGTCCACCCCGCCGGCGCCAGGGTGGTGCGCGCGGCCCGCGCCCCCGCCGGGGATCGGCGCATCGTGTTCGCCGCCCTGCCCGCTTCCCTGGACACCGAGACCGTGCGGGTTCGGGCCCAGGGGGCCGAGATCGTGCGCGTGGAAGCGCGCACCCGGCTGGAGCGCGGGGCCGCCAACGAGCGGATCGAGACCCTGCGCGCGGAGGTCCAGGCCGCCGAACGGGCCCTGCGGGTCCTGGCGGACGAGGCCCAGGCCCTGGACACGGCCGCGCGCTACTTGGCCGCCCTGATGGGCCCCGCGGAAGGCGGCTCCGCGGGACCTCCGGACGCGGAGCCGTCCGCCCTGGGGTTGGACGTGTGGACGGTGGAGCTGACCTGGTTGGAGGACCAGGCCGTGGCCCTCCAGGGGTTGGTGCTCGCCGGCCAGCGGGCGTCGGAGGAGGGCCAGCTCCGCTTGCAGCTCGCCCGGGAGGCCCTGGGGGAGGCCCGTGCGCGGGAGGCCGTTCCGGTCGTCGACGTGCTGGTGGACCTCGTGGACCCGGAGGGGGACGGGGCGGACCTCGAGGTCGAGTACTTCGTCCCCGGCGCCCGTTGGACGCCGCGCTATGAGCTGCGCGCCGAGCGCCGCTTGAAGACCGTCGAGCTGGTCTTCCGGGCCGACGTGAGCCAGGGGACCGGGGAGGACTGGTCCGCCGCCAAGCTCGTGTTGTCGACCTCCGAGCCCTCCCGGGGCGCGGTGGCTCCGCAGCCCACGGGTCAGTGGCTCGCGTTGGCCGGCCATGGGGACTCCGCCCGGCGGATCCAGCTCGGCCGTGGGCTCGCGCAAGCCGACGCGCTGAACAAGGCGCCCTCCTCCGACCTCGCCGGCCTGGGTTACGTCGCCGAGGAGGTGGCGGCCGCGGTGGAGTCCCAGGGGATCAGCCTGCGGTACGTGCTGCCGCGGGCCGAGACGATCCAGTCCCGCGCCGAACCCACCAGCGTGTTCGTCGGACGCGCGCGTCTCGACGCGGCCCCCGAGCGCATCTGTGCGCCGGCCCAGGAGACCACCGTCTGGCTGCGTTCGATCGCGCGCAACACCAGCCCCTGGACGCTGCTGCCCGGGGATGCGGCGGTGTTCTTCGGCGCGGACTACCTCGGGTCCTTCGCCCTCGAGGCCGTCCAACCCGGGGCGGAATTCACGCTCCACCTGGGCCCCGACCCCGGGTTCGTGGTCGAGCGCGTCCGGTTGTCCCAGGAGGTGCGCGGCCCCGGTCTCTTCGGGTCCCGCGCGACCCGCGAGACCGCATGGCGCCTGCGCGTGAAGAACCACGGCGCGATGAGCACGCGGGCCGACGGGGGAGCGTTGATCCACCTGCAAGAGGCCCTGCCCCGTTCCCGGGACAGCCGGGTGAGCGTCTCCCTCGACGCGACCGAGCCGGCGGTCGCCGTGGCCGAACGTTGGCAACGCCTGCGCACCGAGAAGGGCATCGTGACCTGGGCTCTGGACGTGCCCAGCGGGGCCGAGCGCACGGTCGACTTCACGGTGAAGGTCAAGTACCCCTCCTCCCTCCAGCTGATCGGAGACTGATCGCCATGACTCGAAACCGCATCTCCGCAGCGCTGTTGTTCGCCCTCGCGCTGTCCGCCGACTTCTCCGGCGGAGCGCGGTCCCTGTCCGCCCAGGGGTCCGCCACCGACGGCGAGGAGCTTCCCGCCCCCGTTCCGGTGGCGGCGCCGATCCGCTCGGTGACCGTCTATCCCCAGGGTGCCAGCGTGATCCGCCAGGGGGAGGTCCCCGGCGCGGGAGCCCTGGTGGTCCGGGGTCTGCCGGCGAGCCTGGACCCCGGCAGCCTGCGGGTCCGCGCGGTCGGCGCCGAGGTGGTGTCGGTCGAGGTCCGCGAGCGCACCGAGCGCGCCGTCCCCGAGGAACGCCTCGAGGATCTGCGCGCGGCCCTGGCCGAACGGAGTGCGGCCGTGCGCGACCTGGAGGCGGAGGCCGTCGCGCGGACGCGCCTGCGGGAGCACCTCGGAGGCCTCTTCGAGCGCGCCGTCGACGCCCACCGCACCGACGTCCGGGCCGGTGTGACCGAGACCGCGCGTTGGGACGCGCGCCTCGCCTGGTTGCAGGAGCGCTCGCGGGACACCCTGACCAAGGCCCGCGACCTGGACTGGCGCCTGGAGGAGGCCCGCGCAGAGCTCGAGGTCGTGCAGGCGGACCTGGGCTCGGACCGGGTCCAGGCCGTGACGCGGGTCTTCGACGTACACGTGGACCTGGTCGCCCTGCGGCGTACGGGGGACGAGGATGCCGCGGGGGGCGACCTGGGCTTCGAGCTGGAGTACTTCGTCTCCGTAGCCGGCTGGCGCCCGCTGTACGACGTGCGCGCGCGGGCCGACCTCACGCGGGCCGAGCTCGTGCACCACGGGGAGGTCTGGCAGCAGAGCGGCGAGGATTGGCGCGACGTCGAGCTCGCCCTCTCGACCGCCGAACCCCAACGCGGGACGCGGGCGCCGGAGCCCCAGGAGCGTTGGCTGACGGTCCTCGACCCGCGCCAACCGGAGGTCAGCGCCTCCGCGCGCCCGACGGCCGTGACCGAGGCGGCGGGCTCGACCATCGCCCTCGGCGCCCTGCCCGGCGACGGCAAGGCCCGCCCCGTTCCCTTCGCCAGCGTCTCCGACGAGGGTCTGTCCGTGCGGCTCCTGCTCCCCGCGCGCGAGACGGTCGAGTCGCGGTCCGAGCCGGCCCGGGTCCTGATCGGTCGTGCGGAGGTCCGCACGCGCCTCGAGCGCTCCTGTGTTCCGGCCGAGGATCCGCGGGTCTGGCTGCGCGCCAAGGCGCGCAACACGACCCCCTGGGTCCTGTTCCGCGGCGAGACCGCGATCTACGTCGGGGCGGACTTCGTCGGCCGGGGAGTCCTCGAGACCGCGCGCCTCGGCCAGGAGCTGGTGCTCGACCTCGGGCCCGACCCGGCCATCCGGGTCGAGCGGCTCGTCTTGGTGGATCGGAACGAAGCCCCCGGGGTGTTCTCGAAGCGTCGCACCTGGCGCCGGGACTGGCGGATCCGCTTCACGAACCGAGGCGCCGCCGGCGGTTCCCCGGACGGTACGGTCCGGATCGCGGTCCACGAGGCCCTGCCGCGCGCGACCGACGGGCGCATCGACGTCGCGTTGAAGCGCGCGGAGCCCGCACCGTCGACCGCAGAGCATTGGCGCGACCTGCGGGAAGAGGAGGGCGTCCTGACCTGGGACCTGCGGCTCCCCCGGGGAGCGGAGCGGACGATCGAGCTGGCCACGGAGATCGAGTACCCCCTGGGGTTGCAACTGGTCGTGCGCTAGCCGAGCGGAGGGGCTGCCCCTAAGGGTTTTTTCGCCGTAAGGTGACACCCCCGACGGCGGGGTCGGTCTTTCGTGCGGAGGACGGGCCTCCAAACGTCGTAGACGCTGCTCTCTTCCTGCGATTCGATGACACCTTCGCACTTGCACCCTCGCGGAAAGGCGTTCGCCAGACTGGGGCGCGCGCCTGGGGGCCCGTTCCTCCCCTCCCTGCTGCCGCTTCTCCTGGCATGGACGCTCGTCGGAGCGACCGCGTTCGGCGGCTCGGATGCTCCGGGCAGCACCTCCGATGATCTCCGCGAGCTCCAGACCGCCCTGCGCGACAGCAACAAGTACGTCCGCAAGGACGCCGTCGAAGACCTGGCCCAACGCACCGAACCGGAGGCCTGGTCCCTGGTGGTGGAAGCCCTCGCAGACCCCGCCGGGGAAGTGGCGGACACCGCGGCCTACCTGCTCGAAGACCTGCCGGAGGGCGAGGCCTACGACGAGCTCCGCCAGGAGCTGTACGGATCCCGCGGCCTGGGGGCCCGCGCGGTCTGGGTTCGCCGCTACGGAGCCGAACTCCTGGGCCGGATCCGGGGCCCGGTGGAGGCCTCTCTTCTGGAGCGGGCGCTGAAGGACAAGGATGCGGTCGTGCGGCGCTTGGTCCTGTTCACGATCCAGCGCCTCGCGCTGCGATCTCCCTCGGTGGGGTCACCCGAGCAGGGCTCACCCGCGCAGGGCTCACCCCCGTCCGGTTCCGCCTTCGACTCGGCGATCACGGAAGACCTGGAGAAGGCCGTGACCCGCGTGCTGCGACGGGACAAGGACCCCCTCGTCCGCGCCCGCGCCTTGCACGCCTTGGCTGCCCTGCACGCTTCGGCCGCCCAGGCGAATCAGGACGCGACACCGGATGAACGGCGGGACGACCCGTGGAACGAGCTTCTGGACGATCTCTCGGGGGACAAGGAACCCGCCGTCCGCGCCGCCGCCACGGCGTTGCTCGCAACCCGGGCCGGACGCTGGGACGGGTCTGCCGAGCGTTGGACGGGTCCGGTCGCGGACGAATCACCGGCGGTCCGCGTCGCCGCCGTGCGGGGCTTGGTCGCCCTGGTGCGCGGGACCCCGGAGGCCGAAGGGCGCCGGACGGCCTTGGCTCTGCTCGTCGAGCGGGTCGAACAGGAAACCGAGGCGGCCTTGACTCAGCTCCTGCTGACGGAACTGCGGGAACTCTCCGGTCTGCGGCATGGCTTGGACCCCCGGCCCTGGCGCGACTGGCTCGCGGCCCTACCGGTGGATTGGCAACCCCGACCGGTACCCTCGGACTCGGATCGCGGCGATGCCCGCGATGATGCCCGCGGAGCAGGGAACCGGGACCCGGAAGAGGGCGAGCGTTCGGTGACCTTGGCGGGTTTGCCGATCCGTTCCCGATCCGTCGCCTTCCTGATCGACTTCTCAGGCTCCACCTGGCGCGAACGCGGGGACGGGCGCACGGTCAAGGACGTCCTGGACGAGCACCTGCGCACGACCCTGGAAGCCCTTCCGGAACAGGCCCGCTTCCTGTTGGTTCCCTTCACCGGCGACCCTCACCCCTGGCGCGAAGAGCTCGCCGAGGCCAGCCCGCGCAACGTGCAGAAGGCCTTGAGTTGGTTCGAGGACGCGCGCTTCCAGGGGACCGGCGACGCGTGGGATGCCCTGGTGCTCGCCCAGGACGTGCCGGAGGTCGACACGATCGTGCTGCTGAGCGACGGTGCTCCGTCGGGAGGAGCACGCTACCGCTTGGAGTTGATCGCGGCCCTGTTCGAAGAGCGCAACCTGGGGCGGCAGGTGATCCTCGATTGTGTGTTGGTCGATTCCCCGAGGAAACTGGCGCGGATCTGGGACGACCTCGCACGGGCGACCGGGGGTCGGACGCTGTCGGTTCGCTTTTGACGCGTTCGGAGTGCTGTGCGGTCGTTTCGGGACGCTCCCGGAGTTGCCGCGCGGCCCGGAGCCGCGAGGCCGGACGAATTACCGAAAACCCGTCGGTCTTTGCGAGGACCTTGCAGGGGACCCGTGGGGGATCGACCGGGGACCCGTCGCGTGGACTTTCCCTGAGAGGGGAGGAACACAGATCCCCGGGTCGGTCTCTATCCTGGACGCGGATCCGGGGCCCCGTGCGGGGTCGGCACATGGGCGCCGGCACCCTGGCGGTTCGCCGGATCCGTCGGGCCGCTCCCGTCGAGCCGCTCGCTCCTGACTCCCTTGCCAACCCCTCGCCGACCATGGATTCCCACGCGCTCTTCCGTCGCTTCGCGTCTCTCGTTCTGGCTTCCGTCTGCGTTGCGGGCGCCACGGCCGAGGCCCAGGTGACGCACATCGTGCAGCTGAACGCTCTCACCTTCTCGCCGGCGAACCTGACCATCGACGTGGGGGACACCGTCCAGTGGGACTGGGTGACCGGCTTTCACAACGTGGAGAGCGGGGTCGGTGGCGTGCACGACGGCATCTTCACGTCCGGCGCACCGGTGAACGCGCCGGCCAGCTTCAGCGTGACCTTCGATCAGGCCTTCCTGGATGCGAACCCGGTGTCCGGCAAGGTGTACGACTACTACTGCATCGTGCACCTGGGCAATGGCATGACCGGGACCGTGACGGTCAACGTGCCCGCCAGCGGAACCAGCCGCAACGCCGGGAGCAATCCGGCCAGCCTGGTGCTCTCCAACCCGCCACAGATCGGAGGCACCTTCGTCGCGACCCAGGATCTGGGCCTGACCGGTCACAGCCTCGCGGGTCTGGTGGGGTTCGCGAGTCCGCTGACGCTGACCCTGTCCGGCGGACAGGTGTTGCTCGTGAACGTGGCCGATCCTGCCGGCGAACTGCTCGGGCAGGCCCTGCAAGCCGGCCCGCTGGTGAACTGGTCCCTTGCGATCCCGAACGACCCTGCCCTGTGCGGGATGGGGGTGTCGCTCCAGGGGATTCACGTCGGCAGCGTCCAACCCTTCGCCTTGTCGAACGCTCTGGACGTCATCCTCGGCGCCTGAGCCGACGGATCCGCGCCCCTCTCCCCTCCGAGCAGACCCTCGCCGACCGACTTCCATGCGCTCCACCGTTCCCGCCTTCCTGCTCTCGTTCCTCGGGCTGACCGGGACCGCCCTGGTGTCCCTTGCGGCGGCCGGGCAGGAGGAGGAGTCTCCGGAGTTGCCGGTCCTCGAGACGCCCGCGCCCCGGGTCCCGTTCGAGCCGGAGCGCTTGGAGAACCTCGAAGGTCTGGCCTGCGCGGGCTGCCACTCCACGGTTGCGGCGGAGTGGGCGGAGTCGGCCCACGGACTGGCCTGGGTCGACGTGGACTATCAGGAAAGCATCCGTGGCAAGCGTCGTCCGCAGTCGTGCCATGCCTGCCACATTCCTCAGCCCCTGCTGGTCACCGGCGAACTGCCGGCCCGGGTCCGGCCGCGGGACGCGAAGGGCGAGGATGCCCACTTCGGGGTCACCTGCATCACCTGTCACGGAGGTCCGGACGGGACGATCCTCGGGCCCTGGGGGGCGGAGACGGAGGCCCACCGGAGCGTGCGCTCCACCCATCACCTCAGCGGTGAGGCCGCGGGGGCGGGCGGGGACAGCAACGCCCTCTGCAGCACCTGCCACGCCACCAACATCGGACCGGTGATCGGGGTCGCGAAGGACTTCGCCGAGGCGGGCCTGGCGGAAAAAGGGCTGTCCTGCGTCGGTTGCCACATGGCCCCGGTCGAACGTCGTTGGGCCAACGAGGAAGGGGCCGATCCGGCCACCGACGAGAGCGTGCCCGTTCGCGCGGGCCGCAGCCACGCGTTGCAGACGCCGCGGGATCCGGCCTTCCTGCGGCAGGCCTTCGGGTGGTCCCTGTCCGGGGAAGCCGGCGCGCGGGTGTTGGTGCTGCGCAACCGGGCCGGGCACCGGGTGCCCGGGATGATCGGCCGCTTCCTGACCTTCCAGGTCAGCGGGCTCGACGCCGACGGGAAGGCCCTGTCCAAGCAATCCTTCACCCTGGACACCTCCGCGTATCTGCCGGTGGGCGGGACCCGAGAGATCCCCCTCGATCCGAAGGCGGTCGCGGCAGAGGTGGTCGGGGAGCACGAGGATCCGCGGGCGGATACGGCCTTCGAGTTCCTGCGCATCACCGTCGAGGAATAGGGGCGGACCCTTGCTCTCGCCAACGGCAGCGCTCCGGGAGCTCCTCCCGTCCGCGTTGCCGGCATGCGTGCTGTGGATTTTGTCGGGTTGCTCGACGGTTCCGTCCCCGCTCGCGGTGGCGACCCACGGGGGCCTTCGGCTCGCGCAGGAGAACGACGCGCCGGAGGCGGGCGTCCAGGAAGCGGGTCCCGCGGAGTCCGATCCCGAGGAGACCGAGGTCCAGGAGTCCGCTGCCGAGGGGTCGACGGCGGACGAGCGATCCCCGGACGAACCCGAGGCCGACGGGGTGTCCCAGGCGGAGGCGGGGGAGCAGGACGAGGCTGCGGAGCCCGGGGAATCCGCCGAGACGGAGGGATCCGCCCAGACGGAGGGGTCTGCCCAGACGGAGGGTTCTGCGGAGCCGGAAGGTTCTGACGAGCCCGAGGGTTCTGCCGAGCCGGTGGAGTCCGCGGAGCCGCTGGAGTCCGAGTCCGCCGTCGCGATCCACGGCCGGCTCTCGACGCGGTACCGCGGGCGGGTCGCCGGGGGCGCGTCGGACCACGACTTGTACCAGACGATCGACCTGCGCTTCGGCGAGCCCCGAGAGGACACCGTGACCGGTGTGCTGTTGGCCCACGGGGCGTTGGACATCGGGCGGACCCCCGATGCCGGGGACGAGTACGTGTTCTTCTCCCTGCAGGACACGCACCAGGACGCGTTGACCGCGCGCCTGCTGCGGGCGTTCGTGGACCTGCACGGCTTGCGGGGCCTGGGCCGTCTGCGCATCGGCCGCCAGGCGCACTACGAGCTGCCCGAGCCGGTGCACTTCGACGGCGCCCTGGCCGAGAGCACCGCCCAGGGCGCGGGCGATTGGACCATCGGGGCCTACGGGGGGGCCGCCGTCCACGTGTACGAGTCTTCGCGGCGGGGCGACGGGTTGGCGGGGCTGTACCTGCGGGGGCTGCCCTGGAGCGGTGGTCGGGCGCGTCTGGACTGGATGCACGTGGAAGACGAGCGGCGCTTCGGGACGGCCCGGAACGACCTGTTCGCCGTGGAGCTCGGCCAGCGGGTCGGACGCTCTCTGGACCTGGAGGTGGCGCACTCGCGGATCGAGAGCCGGGCCCGGGACCTGCGCCTCGATGCGCGCTGGGCCGATGGGGAGGGGGATCTGGTGGTGCGCGCCTCCTGGTATCGCCTGCTGGAGGCCCAGGGGAACCTGGCCCAGCCCCTCGATCCCTTCTTCCAGACCCTGTTCGACCTGTTCCCGTACTGGCGGGTGACGGCCGTTGTCTCCAAGCGCCTCGGGGAGCGCTGGGGACTCTCCAGCGGTCTGGACCTGCGCCGCGTCGAGGACACCGCGGACCTGGGGGATTTCAACCGCGACTTCGACCGCTGGTACGCGACCCTGACGGCCCAGGAGCTCTGGCCCGCGGTCACCCTGGCCTTGACCGGCGAGGTGTGGCGCAGCGACCAGAGCGACATCGGCACCTGGGGGGTGGACCTGTCGCGGCAATGGGACAGCGGTTGGACCGTGAACGGGGGATCCAGCTTCTCGCTCTACGACTACGACCTCTACCTCGGGGAGGAGCGCGAGCGCGTGCGCCTCTGGTACGCCGGAGTGCGGCGCTCCGTGGGGGAGCACTGGCGCCTGACGGCGTCGTATTCCTACGAGGACGACGACTTCGAGGACTTTCACACCCTTCGCCTGGGGGCCTCATGGAGCTTCTGACCCGCCTGCGCAATTCACCCGCGGCCCCCCGTTGGGCGGCGACCTGGTGTCTCCTTCTGTCCCTGTGCGGTTGCGTGCTGGTGGACGCGTTCCGGGGGGGCGAGCGGGCCCTGGTGTTCTCCCACGGGCTGCACGTCGAAGAGGAGGGGCTGGCCTGCGTGTCCTGCCACGAGGACCTGGCGGTCTCGGCCGAGCCGGGGATGCCGGCCCTGGACACGTGCCTGGCCTGCCACGAGCTGTGGGAGGACGAGGTCGCGCCGGAGCGGCGCGTGGAGAACCTGTTCGCCGCCGACGGGACCTACCACGCGGCGCGGGCCTCGGCTCTGGAGGAGGAGGTCCACTTCGACCACCTGCGCCACGTGCAGGCGGAGTTGGCCTGCGAGGCCTGTCACGCCGGGATCGACCGGAACACGGCCGTCGACGCTTCGGTGGCCGTGACCATGGCGGCCTGTGAAGACTGCCATGCGGAGCGCCAGATCGAACGGGACTGCGCTACCTGTCACAGCACGATCGACCGGGACTGGGCGCCCCCGAACCACGACGCGACCTGGGAGCGGGCGCATGGGGACATCTTCCGGCTGCGGAGCAGCCTGCCGACCCAGTCCTGTGTCCTGTGCCACGAGGAGTCGTCCTGCGCGGACTGTCACGAGACCCTCCCCCCGGCGGATCACACCCAGCACTTTCGTCTGCGCGGCCACGGGATCCTGTCGAGCCTCGATCGGGCCCGCTGCGCGGCCTGCCACGAGGCCTCGACGTGCGAGCAGTGCCATTCCGAGTCGCGGCCCCTGTCCCACCGGGGCCGCTTCGGCGGAGCGCGCAGCGATCACTGCCTCGGGTGCCACCTGCCCCTGCGCTCGATCGAGTGCAGCGCGTGCCACCTGGACACCCCCAGCCATGACACGGGGCCGCCGAAGCCGGCCTGGCACAACCCCGCGATGGACTGCCGGCAATGCCACGGCCGTGGCCTGCCGCTGTTGCACGCGGACAACGGCACGAACTGCAACCTCTGTCACCCATGAGACGAGCCCGAACCCTCCCGCGTCGTGTGCGTTCCGTCCCTCTGGTCCGCGTCGCGGCGGCGTCCTTGGCCCTGGCCCTGGTGCTGACCGCCTGTGAGGGGGACCGCGGTCCCGCCGGTCCGCCGGCGGACGACCCGCCGACCTCGACGGACGTACCGCCGGGGGAAGATGCGCCCACGATCGACGTGGAGGTGCTGCGAATCGCCGGGGCCAGCGGTCCGGGGGACAACTTCGTGCCCGGGGACCGGGTGCGCCTGACCTTCCGGCTCACCCAGGGGGACGGGACGCTGTGGCGCTTGGACGAGCTCTCCGGGGCCGAGGCCCTGCTGTCGGGACCGACCTTCGGCTACCAGCGCGTGCTCGCGCCGGTGGACCTGCGCGGGATCGCGACCCGCAACGGGGACGGGAGCTACACGGCGCGCCTCGATCCCCTGCCCAGCGCGTACCTCGCGCCGTTGAACGACTCCGAGGCCTTCGGCGCGGACGACGGGGAGCGGACCGGACAGGCCCTGCTGGACGGGACCTACACCCTGGGGCTCTCCTTCGCCTGGGACTACACCGTCGCCGGCCGACCCTTCCTCCAGGTGGGGGAGACGACCGCCCAGATCCTGGTCGGCGGCGGAGCCCGGGGGATCGTGGAGCGCGCGGTGGTCGGTCAGGCCAACTGCGAGCGCTGCCACGTCAGCCTGCGGGCCCACGAGCAGCGCTACCGGGACGTCACGATCTGCCTCCTGTGCCACACCGCCGGGGCCGAGGATGCGAACGACCCGGACCTCGCGGGCGGGACCCCCGGGGTGTCGATCGAGTCCCGGGTCCTGTTCCACCGCCTGCACAACGCGGCGCACCTGCCGTCGGTCCTCGGGATCGCGATCGACGAAGACGGCCAGCGGGTCTACGACGCGCCCCCGGCCCAACTCCTGTTCGCCCGGGGGGACGGGACCGTCGTGGACTATTCCTCGGTCGCGTCGACCGCCTTCCCGGCGCGCGAGCAGCCGCGGCCCCGGGACCTGGGGTTCGACGAGCTCGACGTGCTGCCCCAGCTCCTCGAGGACCAGAACCGGCGCGCCCTGGCGGACTGCGCGGTCTGCCACGGGGACCCCGATGGGACGGGACCGGTGACGGCCCCCGAGCAGGGGGGCTTGGTGTTCGCCCAACCCTCGCGCCGCGCCTGCGGGTCCTGCCACGACGACGTGGACTGGACGCGCCCTTACGACGTGAACGGCCGGATGATGCCTCCCCAGGGGGACGATACGGGCTGCTTCGAGTGCCACGTGGACGTCATGGACGACCTCGAGGTCGCCGCGGCGCACCGCCACCCCCTGACGGACCCCGCGTTCACGGCGGGGTTCCGCGTCGCGATCCTGGACGTCGGCGAGGGCGCCACCTCGGACGGGGACGGTCGCCTGGAAAGCGGGGAGTCCCTGTCGGTCCACCTGGAGATGTTCGACCGCGCGGGCCTGTTCGTCGACGGCAGCGTCTTCGACTCCTTTCGCCTGCGCTTGGCGGGGCCGACCCGCAATCCCCAGGTCCTGTTGGACGAAGAGGTCCCCACGGGTCTGTTGGACGTGCCCCAGCGCTTCGAGTTGCCGGCCTTCGTTCCCCTGGAGACCGTGGGGACTTCGAGCGCGGCCCTGGAGTCCTTCGGCACCGCACGGGCTCCGCACTTCGACCCCGAGGGGGGGCCGACCCGGGTGTTCACGCGGGGGCCCGATCCGGGGCCGCAGTCGTCCCTCGCTGGGGACGTCGCCGCGGGCCAGGTCTTCGTCGATCTAGTGGATGCGAGCGGCTTCGCGCGCGACGACGTGGTCGTGATCGACGACGGCACGCCAGGGCTCGAGGAATACGTGCGGGTGCAGCTCGTCGAGGGCGAACGCCTGTGGCTCTCTTCCCTGCGGGACCCCGCTTATGGTCCGGCGGCGCGGTTCGCCCACGGGACCGGGGCCCTGGTGCGGACCGTGGCGCTCGTGGAGCGCGTCCGTGACAGCGACTACACCCTGGATGCGACCGGCGGCGTGTTGCAGGAGGTCGTCGAGTTCGGGGACGGGGCCCGGGTGCTCGTGTCGTACACGGCCCCGTACCTGTTGCCGTCGACCTATCCCACGGCCCAGAACTCCTCGAGCTCCTTGAGCGAAGCCACGGGCGCCTGGGGCGGCAAGTCCCTGGTCGCTGGCACCTATCGCCTGTCGGCTTCGGCCTGGCGGGAGCGCACCTTCGACAACGGCATCGAACAGACGCCCTACCGCGAGCAGGCCGAGGCCGAGACCTTCGAGTTCGTGCTCGGAGGCGCGACGACCCTCGAGCCCTATGGACGGATCTCGTCCCAGGACAACTGCAATCGCTGCCACCAGGACCTCTCGTTCCACGACGGCACCGAGCGCGGTTTCGATGGCTGCATCACCTGCCATGGGGCCCCGGGGACCGAGGACCTGCCGCGGTACGTCGCGGCGGCGGCCTTCGAGACCCCGGGCACCGCGGTGGACATGCGCACGCTGGTCCACCGGATCCACCACGGCTCCTCCCTGGATGATCCGGGGGCCTACATCGTGATGGGCCGTAGCGAGCAACCCTACCCGGCCAACTTCAGCTTCAACCTGTGGCCGGAGGTCGTGTTCCCGGCCTTGCCGGCGCGCACGGCCAACTGCGAGCAGTGCCACGGCGAGGGCACGACCGGATGGCTTGCGCCACCCGATCGTGACCATCCCCTCGACCAGACCCTACCGGCCAACTCCTGGGCGACGAGCTGCGGGAGCTGCCACGACAGCGCCCTGGCCGCGGCACACTTCGAGGCCCAAACCTCGGCCGGCGGGATCGAGACCTGCCTCCTGTGCCACGGACCGGGGGAGGACGAGGCGGTCGACCGGGTGCACGACCCACGCTGATGCGACGGGTCGGCCGCGGTCCGCTCGGTTTCAGAAGCCCACGACGTGGTCCTGTGCGTTGTGCAGGTTGACGCCGCCGCCGAACTCGAAGGTCTGGCTCGATAGGGCATAGCCGCAAAGGGTCAGGTCCTTGGGGACCGGGACGGCCAGGCTCGCGGTGCCGCTGCCGTCGTAGAGGTAGGGTCCGTTGAAGCCGGCCAGGAGCTCCCCTCCGGGGTCCAGGACATTCACCAGCAGATGCCCGTACTGGGTAGGCAAGTCGAGTGGCGTCGCGTACGCGATCACGAACACCCCCAGACCCCCGTGGGATTGGGCGTCCGTCGCTGCGTAGGTCCCACCGAGCACCATGTTCCCGGTGGTGGTGTATCCGTCCGGGTTCGAACCACCGTTGCGGAAGGTCGACGAGGCGAGGGACGTGCCCTGGTTCACCGCGGTGTAGAGCTCGAGGTACCAGGACGCGTAGTTGTCGGGGGCACCCCCGAAGAAGAGCGTTCCGAGGCACAGGTTCGATTGGGGCGTGTCGTCCCATTCATCGTAGGCGTCGAGCTGCCCGTTGACGTCCGGATCGGTCGTCGCGCTCTGGTTCGGTCCGTTCGGATCACCCGCGTAGCACAAGAGGGGACCGGTATCGCGGATCCCGTTCCCGTCGTGGTCGTCGGTGGTGGTGAATCCGAAGCCGAAGTTCCTTCCGGCTCCGGAGGAGCAGAACTCGAAGCCGCCGATCAGGTCCACCTGGAGAATCCAACTGGCATTCGAGCCCGGCGCGGCGCCCGGAAGGCCCGTGAACGAGAAGCTCGCGGTCGGGGCCGCGCCGGAGTCACCGCAGAATCCGAGGATTCCGTCGTAGAACCGCAAGGTGACCTGCGCCCCCGGTCCGCCCAGGCTCGTGTCCGTGCAGCTGGTGCCATAGCCGAACGTGAAACCGCCGACGATGTTCGAGCCCGTGTCGGTGGTGACGACTCCGAAGTCGAGCCACTCGATCAGGTTGCCGGTGACCGAGTTGCTCACCGCGCCGATGCCGTAGAAGCCCGAGGAGTCGATGTTCGAGAAGGCCAACCCGAGGTCGCACGGATCCCCGCCGCCGTCGTCATCGCCGCCGTCGTCTCCACCTCCTCCGTAGGATCCCCCGTCTCCCCCGGTGCTCCCGGTCCCGCCACCGGGGCCGACCCCCGGAGGCAGGTCTTCGATCAGGGGGCAGGGGTATCCGGCCCGGGCCGGATCGCCGTGGATCGCGGTCGCCTCCCCGGGATCTCCGTCCGCGATACCCCCGTTTCCCAGGGCGCCGCCCACCGCGTTGCCGATGCCCACGGGCCCCGGCTGCCCCGGGGGACACCCGTTCCCGCCGTTCCCCGGGTCTCCACCGTCGGCGAAGGCAGGACCTCCGTCGCCGCCGTCGGTGTTCGCATCGCCACCCTCGCCACCGGTGGCCTGCGCTTCTCCCCCCGCACCGCCCGCGAGGCCGGCGAGGGGCGGATTGCAGCAGCCCGGGGCCTGGCTCCCGAGCCCTCCGGTCGCGCGTCCTTCGCCACCGTCGCCGCCGAAGTGCAGCGCGCCGAGCAGGCTCAGCTCACCGGCTGAGCCTCCACCGCCCTGGGCGGTCGCGTCGCCCCCGGCTTCCCCGGACGGGCCTCCGTCCCCGGCCACTGCGGCCGCGTCTCCGCCCTCGGGGCCGACCGTCAGGAAGTTCTGCTGGACCCCGTAGCCCTTGATGCTCAGCCCGATCCCGAACATCTTGCCGGCGTCGCCTCCGATCGCGATCGCGTCGCCCCCCTTCGCGTTCCCGTTTCCGTCGATGCCCAGGGCACCCGCGAAGCGGCCTTCGCAGGGCGAGAACCAACCGCCGCCCGAGGGCTTCATCTCGCACCGGACCGCATCCGGCTGGGTCCCCTGGAGCGGGCTGCAACCTCCCTCGAGGCGCGGGGCCCCGGTCCCCTGGGACCCGCTGGTGCCCGACGTACCGCTGGCCGTGCCCGCCGGTGCTCCGACTCCGCCGGCGACGACCGCCAACTCGGCGGGGTCGAGTACGCCGTCGTCGTTCCAGTCCGGGTTGTTGAGCGCCAACCGACCGGAGTCTCCGCCGGCTCCGGTCGTGAGCTGATGGGCTCCACCGTTTCCCCCGAGGGTCAGGGCATCGCCGTCGGCGCCGTCGCCGCCGAACCCGGTCGCGTCTCCTCCGGCGCCGCCGTTGCCCGACACCAAGAGGCCGGGGATCTGCGGAACCAAGACGTTCCCGCCGACCGCGCAGAGGCCGAGATCCCCCCCGTGTCCTCCGTCGCCGCCCATGGCGACGGCGGTGCCCCCGTGCTCCCCGAGGGCGAGGCCGTGCCCGGCGATGGCCGTGGCCGGTCCGCCGATCCCCCCGGTTCCAGAGGCCACTCCAGCCGCCGACCTGAGCGTGATGTCGACGCCCAGGGTCAGGACCAGGGCGGCCCCTCCGCGACCGGCCGGACCTCCGATCGCGAACGCGTCCGTCGCCGGGGGAGCGCTGTCCGAGGCGCTGGCACCGGGGGCGCCGTCCCCGGCGGAGATCTGCCCGGTGATGGACACGGCGCCCGCCGAAGCGATGACGAGCTCGACCCCGTCGTCACCGGCCGCGACCCCGTCGAGGCCGGTCACGGTCCCGTCGACCGTGACCGGCCCCAGGGAGAGCAGGGTCAAGTCGGAGACCGCGGTGACGTCCACCCCGGCGGCGATCGTCACCGACGAGGCCAGGATCGTGCCCCCGTCCATCCGGTCTGCCGAGGGGGCGTAGGGGGCTGCGACGGTCTCGACCAGGTCGATGTCGATCGCGCCGGAGGGATTCCCGAGGGGGTCGCCGGCGGAGTCCAGGGCCTGGACCGTCAGCGCATAGGTGCCGCCGGGCGCCGAGGGATCCGGCGCGACGGCGAAGAAGGCGGTCTCGGCGAAGCAGCCCCCGGACACGTCGACCGTGAAGTCGACCGGCCCGGCGAAGTGCACCCGCCAGCCCTGGGCCCCGGCGACCGATTCGACCTTCACGGGCAGGGGGGCATTCGCGAGCCGTGGCGCGGTGATCGGCAGGACGTCCCCGTCTGCGGGGCGCAGGATGACCGGAGTCTCCGCTCCGGCGGTGGAGCGCCCGGGTCCGGCGGGGGAGCGAGAGCTCGGGCTGCGGATGAGCTCTCCGGTGCTCATCCGCAGCGTGGCCGAGCCGACGCGGTCGACGGCGGCCCGGTTACGGCTCCCTTGGGCTTGGTGCTCCGCTCCGAGGGCGGTCAGCGCGAGGACGGCGAGCAGACGAATCGGCGTGTCCGTGGTGGACATGGTTTCCTCCGTGGGGCCGACACCCGTTCCGGAGGACTGCGTGCACGTGGCGCGCCGCACCGCGGAGGGTGCGCGTCACGCTGGGAACCGGTGGTCGGCGGGTCTGTCAGGGGCGGTGTCCGTCCCCCAGACCCCGGGGGGCGAGGACCGAACAAGCTTCCCCGCCCTTTTGGACCCGACCACCGCAGGACCCGTGTCCCGGGGCTGCTTCCGCCCCGCCCGCGGAGTCAGTCCCCGAGGCCGCGCAGCATCGAGCGCGCGTCCGCGCCGAGCCAGGCGCGGTCCTCCTCGTCGACGTAGGGGTCGTCGGGCAAGCGTTCCAGGCAGGTGCGGTACGCGTCGCCGGCCGCCTCCACCGCGCCGCTCGCCGCTTCGAGCTCGCCGTGGGTGCTCCAGGCGCTGGCGTCCTCGGGATAGAGCTCGACCAACAGCCCGGCGAGACCCCGTCCGGCCTCCGCATGCCCGTAGTTCCACAGACCGGCGGCGAGCTCGTGCAGACGGGCCCGCTCCACCATGGGGTCCTCGGGGTTGCCGCCGTGCAGGTCGCGGTAGAAGGCCAGGCCGGCCTCGAGCTCGCCGTCGAGCAGGTCCTCCAGGGGCCAGCGTTCGTAGTCGTCGAGCCGCTCGGAGCGGGCACCGAAGCGCGCCGTCGTGCTCACCGCAGCGGCTTTGCCCCCGTCGCCGGGCTCGAAGGTCACCTGGGCGCTGGTGCCCAGGACCAGGAATTGGTGCGGTCCGATCGGGGCCAGGGCGTAGGGGCGCTCGGGGGGTTGGTGGACCACGAGCCGCTCGTCCTCCACGCGGACGAGGGTGATCCGGTCGGGACCGGAGGCATAGCGGCCGGCGTAGGCCTCCAGGGACGCGCTCGCCAGGGGCGCCGCGGGGAGGGGTTCTTCGACGACCCCGGGCCAGTCGTACACGCGCGCGACGGCCCGGACGATCTCCTCGGCGAGGTTGCTGCCCTGGTCCCCGTTCGTCATGACCGCGATCCCGCGGCCGCCGGTGCGGCTCGCGCGGAACATGCACTTGAAGCCCTCGTTGGATCCGCCGTGGCCGAACCACGGCTCCCCGGCGTAGTCCTCCAGGAAGAACCCCAGGGCGGAGTTGCCCAGTTGGGCGGTCAGCATGCGTTCGGCCCAGGCCTGTTCGAGGGGTTGGTCCTCGGACCCCGCGAGGGCGGCTTGGATCGCCATGGCGAAGCGCACGAGGTCGCTGGGGGTGGTCCAGAGGCCCGCCGGGAGTTGCTCGGGATACGTGTGGAACCCGCCCGGGACAGCGTGGCCGCCCCAGTCGTAGGCCAGGCTGTGGTCCGGCCAGCGGGTGACGGGCAGGGGTTGTTCGAACGTGCTGCGTTCCATCTTCAGGGGCCCCAGGACCGTCGCCTCCATCAGGCTGGCGAAGTCCATCCCGGTCACGTCCTGGAGGGCGATCTGGAGCACCGTGCTGCCTCCGCCCGAGTAGCGGACGTCCTGGCCGATCGGCTGCACGCGACGGACCGCGGCGGTGTTCGCCGGGCCCGCGCCATCGACGACTTGCAGCGCCGTCGCCACCGGGTCGAAGCTGGCATAGCCCGGGAAGCCGTGGACCCCCAGGCCCCCGGTATGGCTCAGCAGGTGGCTCGGCGTGACCTCACCCTCGAAGCCGTCGGCGGGCAACTGCCAGGAGGTCAGGAGGTCGTTGATCGCTGCGTCGAGGTCCAGGGTTCCCTGCTGGGCCAGCAGGACGGTGGCCAGGGCCGAGACCGGCTTGGAGATCGACGCGGCTTGAAACAGCGTGTTCGGCGTCACCGGTGCACCGGACTCCATGTCGCGCAGGCCGTACCCGGCGGCCCAGTCGATGCGGCCTTCGTGCAGCACCGCGACGCTCGCCCCGGGGACGTTCAGGCTGCGCATGCGTTCGAGCACCCCGAACTCGTGACCGGAGACCCAGGGTCGGGGCGTGAGCAGGGCCTCGACCGCGGCCCGGCGTGCGGCAGCGTCCGCGGCGGCCGGCGGCGCAGAGGCTGGGGTCTGTGCCCCCGTCGGGGCGGCGAACAGGGAGAGGGTGAAGAGAAACGGGACCAGGGCGGGTTTCAGCATGGATCGGGTGGGGGGCCGTTGCATGGGGCACCCTGGATGCGTCCGCGGCCCGGGTCCATTTCCGGGCCGCCCCTCAGCGGTAGAACTCCGGAGGGTGTGGCACGACCCCGAGGGCTTCGTAGTCGAACCCGCTCGCCAGGGGGGCGTAGGATCCGGGGATGTCCACCGAGGAGGTCGCGCGGATGTGCTCTTCCAACCCCAGGCACCAGTAGACCGCGTTGACCGTCAGGCGCCGCAGCCCCGCGCTCTCGAAGTCCCGGGCGCTCCCCATCGTGCAATGGAACACCCGGCTGCTGGCGCCGGTGCGGCCCGTCCAGGTCTTGGTCCAGGCCACCGGGAGGGGGATCAGGTCGGTGTTGTCCGGATCGTCCGGCTGGCGGCCCTGGAGCGGCTGCCCGAGCACGAGGGGGGTGCAGTCCGCCGGGAGGCCCTCGCCTTCGGGGTAAGTGCGGTAGACGTCCGACGGACCCCAGATCCCCTCGACCCCGGTCAGGATCGGGTGGTCGGCGTTCTCGGAGACCGGGATCCCGCGGGTCGAGTCCTGGTGCCAACGGCCGTGGTGCTTGCGGAACGCGCCCCCCAGGACGTCGTTGCCGAAGTTGATTCGGCGGCCCTCCAGCTCGTAGTCGAAACCGATGAAGCCGTGGTTGGCGGTGCGCAGGCCGATGATCGGCTTGCCCGCATCGAGGTAGCGGTAGATGGCCGCGAGCTGGTCCTCGGGCAGGGTGACCAGTCGACTGAACAGCACGACGAGGTCCGCGCTGTCCAGATGCTCGAGTCCGGGGATGTCGTGTTGGACCGTCTCGTCCTCCCAGCGGATCTTCTGGGTCGGGTCCACCAGGCGGTCTTCGTTGAGGCTGAACAGCACCGTGCAGTCGAAGCCGTGGTGTTCGGACAGGATCCGCGCGAGCATCGGGAGGGACTGCTCGCTGCGGTATTCTTGATCGGCGGCGATCAGCACGATGTGGCGGCCCTGGCCGGGACCCGCGCCCCCCTCGTAGGTCAACCACAGCGGGCTCTCCGGCACCGGGTGGGTCCGCTGGGCGGGGACCCGGTTGACCGTGTAGAACGCGTTGTGGTGCAGCAGGGCTTCGTCGTCGGCCGCCCGCAGCGCGGCGAGGTCGAACTCGTGCACGTGTCCGGGGAGCAGGGTATCGAGGGTCAGGCGTGCCCGCCGGCGGTCGGCGGACAGGGACACCGCCTCCACCGTGGGGACCGTGCGATCGACCTCGGGTCCCCCGTAGCCGGCGTGATAGGGGTGCGTGAAGGTGCTGAGGCGGTAGTTGCCCGGCACGGTCCCGGTGGCTTCGTCGAGGGGCTTGGTGAACAGCACCTCGAAGCCCGTGGCGGTGATCGTGATGCGTTCGATCTCGAAGGGGAGCACGCCGCTCCATTCGATGCGCTCGAGGGCGAAGGACTTCGTGCCGCGCACCGGCCAACCCCGGTTCGTGCCGCCGCACAGGAGCGCGTCGCCGGGGGTGAACTCGACGTCGAGGATCCCGGTCGACAGGCCCTCCCGGAAGGGGTAGCAGGCCCCCTGCCAGACCCCGTCCACCTGCTCGGTCGTCGCGCGCATCACCAGGGACAGGGTGTAGTCCCCGAGGAACATCTGCCCCTCGAACGGACCGAACCCGCCGCCGGTCCGGTCGACGGCGAAGTCCGTGATCGAGCGTCCCATGCGGATGTAGGGGAACACCACCGCGTAGGGCACGAGCTCCGGGACCCGCTCGAGCTCGTCGATCACCCGGGAGCCCGAGCGGGGTTCCGCGGGGGCCGGCCCGAGGTCCTCGGCGAAGGGGTACCAGTTGAAGCTCTTCGGATGGCCCATGAACCCGCCCCGGGGCACCGCCTTGAGGCTGCAGGAGCAGTTCCAGGGGCCCTGGCTCTCCACGTAGAACAGGCTGCCGTGTTCGTCGTGCCCGATCCCGGCGGGGCTGCGCAGGCCGCTGGCGTAGGGGATCGTCCTCCCGTCGGGCGTGACCTGCAGCACCCAACCGCGGAACAGGGCCCGGGAGTTGTAGGACTGGGACAGGCCCAGGGCGACGTAGAGGTTGCCCTCCGCGTCGAAGTCGGAACCGAAGGCGTACTCGTGGTAGTTCTCGTAGCCCCAGCCGTCCGATAGGACGTCGAAGCGGTCCGCGGTGCCATCCCCGTCGGTGTCGGTGATGCGGGTCAGCTCACAGCTCTGGGTCACGTAGAACGCGCCGTCGCGGTGGATCAGGCCGAAGATCTCGTCGAGCCCGGTCGCGAACAGCTCGTAGGTCGGCTCGGGCTTGTCCCCGTCTGCGCCCTCGATCAGGTAGATGTCCCCGCGGCGGGTGCCGACGGCGATGCGATCGTCCGGCAACACCGCGAAGGCGCCCGCCTCGATCACCGCGCCCTCGGGCAGCGGGAGCTCGACGATGGGGTAGTACTCGCGCTCGCGCGTCGCGGTGCCCCAACGCTCACCGAGCTCTTGGGCGGTCGCTCCGGTACACCACATCCCGATCAGGAGCGCGCGGAGCAGGCGCCCGGGGCGCGACGGCGGAGGGACCTGGGTCGGCGGCGTCTCAGTCGAGGATCTCATAGCGGAGCGTGTAGGTGGTGGATCCCGGCGAGAGGGCGAGCTCGAGCAGGAGCTCTGCGGGGGGCGGCCCCTGCTCGGTCTCGGGGTCGTCGGTCACGGCGACCACGAGGGGGCGGACCAGGTGGGGCACCGGCGGGGTTCGGAGGCGCAGGCGCTCGGTCTCGACCACCTGCTGTGTCCCGGTCTCGAAGGCGCCGGTCAACACCCGCAGGAACAGGGTCTGGGCCTCGGCCGCATCGAGGTGCAGGGTTCGCACGAGGATCGGTCGCGGCCCGGTCGCGTCCACCGTGCAGCGGTCCTGCACGGACACGCTGCCCATCCGGTAGCGGAAGGTGGGGATCCGTTCCTCGTCGAGGTGGTAGCCCCCGAAGCGATAGCCGTAGTTGCGGGGATAGCGGGGGTCCGGATTGACCGGCTCTTCCTCGGTCATGACCGGCCGCAGGGGCCAGGGGTCGTCCGGGCTCGACAGGGGCTGGAGCGCCACGTCCCGCGGCAGGAGCACCGGCCGGGCCAGGGGGTCGAAGTCCCCCGCGCCCTGGCTCTCCCAGCGGGCGGACACGAACTCTCCGCGCCAAAGGGCGCTCAGGGCGCCGTGGTTCGCATCGAAGGCGAAGTGCAGCCCCGCGGGGAACCCCACCGCGATCCCGCGGAACCCGGCCACCCGACTGCGCCCGCGATAGGTGCGCACCTCCTCGGCCACCTCCAGCTTGGAGGGAATACGCTGGAGGCCCTTGGGATCCCCGGCGGTGTGTCCCTGGCTCAAGTAGTGCCAGATCGCGCGCACTTGGGCGTCCGCGTCCCCGTCCAGGATCTTCTTGTTCGAGGACTCGCCGTCCCACCAGGACTGGGGCATCACCGTGCCCGGCAGGAACCGCTGCGGATCGAGCAGGAAGCGCGCGAACCAGCTCGGCCGCAGGCGTTCGACCGAGGAGCCCAGGTCGACCCCCCGGAAGCTGATGGCCGGCTTGCCGTTGTAGTCGTGGCAGGTGATGCAGGACGATCCGGTGATTCCCATCAGCTCCCGCCCGGCATCCCGCAGGGTGCGCTGTTCCTCGGTGGGCGGAGGCGGCATGTCGAAGGGCTCGACCCGGTCCAGCTCGGCGAACAGGTCCGGGAGCGGGTCGAGCTCGCGGCTCGCATAGTCCGGCATCCGGGTGCGCATGTACGGACGCACCCGGCCCTTGTCGAACAGCACCGCGTGCATCCAGCGCGGTTGCAGCTTGGCCCCGACCAAGGTCAGCGGCGGGGGCACGCGGGCCTCGTCCCCGAGCTCGTGCTCGGTCGTCGTGAAGTACTCCGCGACCCGAGCCTCGACGCCACCGTATCCGTCCCGGCGGTGACAGGCGATGCAGTTCAGGGCCGTCAGGGTTTCCGCGACCCGCTGCTCCTGGGTGGGCTCCGCACCGGGGCTCGCCGAAGCCGCGAGGGTCCGGGCAAGGGCGCTGCGCTGTCCCTCGCTCAGGGAGTAGTCCGTTGCGCCCTGGGGTTCTTCGGCCAAGCACCCGTCATCGAAGGCGCCGAGGGGCTCGAGGTCGGCGACCGGCGGGCTTCCCGCGAGGGTGTGGCAGGCGCCGCAGCGCAACTCCTCGAAGGCGCGCCGGCCGGCGGCGACGCGCTCGTCCTGGGGGGTGAAGGTCGGGCGCTCCGGCGTCGCGCCGTCCAGGAGATAGCCGGCGATCGCATCCGCCTCGGCACGCGTGAGCTGCATGTCCGGCATGCGACCCGCCGGACGGACCGCAGCGGGCTGAAACAGGAACTGCGCGAGGGCACCCCGCCCGTACTTCGACGGGAGGTGCGCCAGGCCGACACCGTCCTGGGGGCGCGCGGGTCCGGTCGCCTCCGAGCCGCGCTCCCGCGGCGGATGGCAGGCGACGCACCCCACGGTGTGATAGAGCTCGCGCCCCGCGTCACGGTCCGGCTCCCCGGCGGGTGCGGGGACCGGGGAGGCGTCGGAGGAACGCGCCGTGTGCACGAGGAAGTGGGTCAAGGCCTCGGCCACGTCCGCGCGACGCGTCGCGTCGAGGCTGCCCAGCAACGCCGGCATCTTCGTCCCCGGCTGCGCGGCGGCGGGATCCAGCAGAAAGCGCTGCAGGTAGTCCGGCGACACGCGTTCGCCGACGCCGGTGAGGTCCGGACCGGGAAGCACGCCCTCCGGTCGGCGCCGGGCTTCGACGTGGCACGCGCCACAGCGCAGCTCCTCGGCCAGTACGCGGCCGAGCTGCGCTTCGTCCAAGGGATGTTGTCGTTCCAGACCGGGCAGGATCGGCCTGACGCGCGTGGGGAGGTTCGTCCCGTCCTCGTCCCCCTGGGGACCCGTCATCCCGGCCGTTCCGGGTACGCACAGGAGCGCCATCGACAAGGCGCAGGCCAACACCGAAGCCGGAGCGCCCGGGCGCGCGGGACTGCGGGGGGGGGCGGGGGGGGGCGGGGGCGCGCAGGTCGATCATGGAGGGGCTACCAGCGTTCACGGGACCGAGGAACGCGCCGATGATACGCGGGGCGCACGGTCCGGAGCGACAGGCACCTCCATGGACCAGCGGATCCGGTGACCCCGGCGACGGCCACGCTGTTCGAGCTCATCGCTGGACAAGGCCCGCTGCCGCCGGTTCAAGGGGACGACCCGAGCCCCTCCGTCGCAGGTGTTTCGCTCACCCGTCCCCGGCGACCAGGTCGATCGCATTCGTCAACCGGCGGGTGGAGGCCAGATACACCTGCCCCGAGGCCCTCGCACCCAGGAGCGCGATCTCACTCGGGACCGGGAGCTCGAAGTTGGCGCTCCCCGCGATCAGAAAATCCGCCAGGCCGAGGATCAGTGGGCTCGTCGGATCCACCAGCAGCTCTCCCCACACCGAGAACACGCCCTCCGTGCTCCGCTCGTAGAAGAAGGCCACGACCGTGCCCGTCGCACCGGCGGCGACTCCGTCCACGGTCCCCGACCAAGTCGTCCCGAGCACCGGGGTGTTGTCCGCGTGGAACACCAGGGGGTTCCCGCCGGATCCGTTGCGCTCGGTCGCCCGGGCCGTCGAATCCAAGCAGACGAACGCGGTCTTCACGAGGGTCGAGGAGCCGGCGGCCGACGAAACCGTCAGGGTGACGTCGAACGGACCGGGCCGCTGGAAGACGTGGCTGGGGTTCTGCTCGCTCGACAGGCTTCCGTCGCCGAAGTCCCAGCTCCACGTGTCTACCGTTGCCCCCTCGGCCCGGGACAGATCCAAGAACTGGACCGCATGGGGGGCCACGCCGAAGACGCTCCCCGCGGTCGTGAAGGCCGCCGCGGGGTCGGTCGGGCCGATGTCGATCCGATAGAGCGCGCCCCGGTCCGTACCGCCGTCGTCGCTCAGGGCCGCGGCGGCGAGCAGGGACGGCAGCCCGTCTCCGTCCTGGTCGGGAAGCAAGGCGAGGCCCTTGCCGAACTCACCGCTGGAGTCCAAGACGTTCCCGAGCCCGTTCTCGGATGCGCTGATCTTCTCCCACGCGACGACCTGGCGCTTCTCGCCGAAGAAGAGGACCCAGACCGACCCGGTGCGGAAGCCCCCGTCGTCGTCGTGGGCCGCGCCGACGGCGAGCTCGCTCCTGCCATCGCCGTCCAGGTCCCCGAGGTTCGCCAGTCCCGCACCGAAGTACTCCAGGCTGCCGAGGGTGCCACCGAAACCCCCCAGGCCTTCGGTGATCACCGCCAGGTCTGCGAGCGAGCCGTCGGCGCTCAGAGAGGCCACGTAGACCAGGCCACCGGATCCGTTCGTGGCGTGGATCCCCGAGGGGTCGCCGATCGCCAGCTCGAGCAGGCCGTCCCCGTCCAGGTCTCCGAGGGGCGCCAGGGCGTCTCCGATCTCGCCGTCGTGCAGCGTGTTCGAACCCATTCCGCTCAGCTCCGGCTCCGCGATCACGTAGCTCTCGCGCACGGTCCCGTCGGAATGGAGGAACAGGATCCAGACCTGCCCGTCGAGGACCAGGGCGGTCCGGTTCGGCCCGCCGACGGCGAGGTCCACGGTCCCGTCCCCGTCCACGTCCCCCGGGCAGGCCAGGGCGCGTCCGAAGCGATCGCCGCCCTGGAAGGTCCCGACGAGGCCGGGCGTGCTGCTGTCCAAGCGTCTCGCGCTCGCCACGGTCCCGTCCGGGTTCAGCGAGAGCACGTCGACGAAGCCCTCCGGCGCGTTGGCGGCGTCGAACCCCGGCGCTCCGACGGCGAGCTCCGGTCTCCCGTCGCCATCGATGTCCCCGAGGGACGCCAAGGAGGTGCCGAACGCTTGGCTCTTCGGGACGTCGAAGGGAAAGCCCCCCGAGCCCTCGGCGAGGAACACGCCGCTCTTCAGGGACCCGTTGGCGCGCGGGAACAGGATCCACACGGCCCCGTTGTCGAACTCGAGCGCGGCCAGGTCCAGGTCCCAGCCCGGCGCGCCGACCGCGAGCTCGTTCACCCCGTCTCCATCCAGGTCGGGCAGGACCGCCACGCCTTCGCCGAACCGGTCTCCGTCGGCCAAACTCAACACCCCGCCGCCCATGGACGTGCTGTAGAAGGTGACGTCCTGGACGAAGGCGTGCTCCGCGCTCGAGGCAGCGGCAAGGGACAGGCATCCGAGGGTGGCCGTCACGACCCGGAGCAGCTTCATGGGAGAGTCCGTGGGCAGGGTCCTGGGGAGTGCTGAGAACCGATGTCACAGGATAACCGTCCCAGCGCAGCCCTGCTCGCGCAGGGTCCTCCCGGCTTTGGTGCCGTTTGAAAAGGCGGTGAAAGGCGTGCCCGAAGATCCTGATTCGGCAGGGAGGCGGGTCCGTCGCGTCTCTATCCTGCGCCGCCCTCACCTGGCGGACTCCGGTCCGCGGGGGTCGAGCCCCCACTTCCATGATCGCTTCCCTGTCCCTGATGCTCCTGGCCTCCGCCGCGCAAGAAGCGCCGCCGGTGTTCGAGTTCGCCCCGGCGGAGCCCCTGTACGCGGACTACGTGGCCGATCCGCGCCGCCCCGTGTTCGCGCTGACCAACGTGAACGCCTATGAGTCCTCCCTGGACGCCGCCGGCAACTCGCGCAACGGGATCCGGATGGGGATGCGCTTCGGGATCCTGCGCTTCGGGACCCCCTGGAGCCGGGCGCCGTTCCAGCTCGACGGTCACGTGGGCTTCGTGGGCAGCTTCGACCGCGACAACTCGACCGACAACCTCGGCTGGGACGGTCTGTTCGGGGCCGACCTGACCTGGCGCCCGCACGAGCGCCTGGGGTTGCAGTTCGGCTTCGCCCACGACTCGAGCCATCTGGGGGACGAGTACGTGGAGGCCACCGGCCGCGCGCGCATCGACTACACCCGCGAGGAGTTGAACCTGGGGGTGCGCTGGGCCTGGACCCCTTCCCTGCAGGTCTATGGCGAGCTGGCCAACGCTCACACCCTGCGGAACGAGGACCTGATGGAGCCGGGACGGGCCCAGGCAGGCTTCGAATGGGAGGGGCCGCCGCAGCTGTTCGGCGAGCGCTTCGGGGGCTTCCTGGCGTTGGACGTCGGGGCCTTCGAGGAGGACGACTGGGACCCGAACTTCACGCTCCAGGGGGGGCTGGTGCGGCGGCCGCAGGGCGGGAGCGTCTGGCGCTTCGGGCTCGAGTTCTACGACGGTCGCAGCGTGATCGGCGAGCTGTTCCGCGAGGACCAGCAGCACCTGGCCTTCGGGATTTGGGTGGATCCCTAGAAGCGCTTGCGCAGACCGAAGTGCAGGCCGAAGTCCGGGCTGTTGTCGACCTCGATGATGTTCTCGATCAGGCCCACCTCGAACACCGTGCCGGGATAGACCTCACGCTTCCAACCGAGGTTGAGCTCGTGGGTCGGGTCGTCGAAAGGATCCCGGGACTCGGCGACCCCCTCGTTGGTCAGATACTGGAGGACCCACGCCCGGTCCGCGTCGTAGCGCCATTCGAAGGCCAGGAGACCGCCCCATTGCCGGTCCACCAGGGGCAGGCCGCGGGCTTCGTCCAACCCGTGCCAGGTGTACCCCAAACTGAGGTAGAGGTAGAAGTCGTCCCGGAAGCGGCGGGAGGCGGCGCCGGAAAAGCCGTAGCTCCACGGGCTGCCGCCGCGCAGGTCGGCGTTGCCGCCGAGGTGCACCTGGGCGTGGGTGGCATAGGACAGGGCCGGGAGCATCTCCGTCCCGCAGGTGACGTTGTGGATCAGCGAGAAGGCCAGGTCCGTCGATTCGGTGCCCACGGTCTCGTCTTCGATCGAGAAGCCGCTGGCATCCGGTTCGAAGTCGATGATGTTGTCCCCGTCCTCGAAGTCGTCCCGGCCCGAATCCCCCAGCCCGAACAGATCGTGAAAGGCGTCGGTGATCGGGTCGAGAAAGCTGTGGAAGCGGCTGAGGTTCCGCAGGGCGACCTCGACCGCCACCGTGTCGGAGATCCCGTACCCGATGGACAGCATCGAGTTCAGGGTCAGGTAGTCGAGTCGGAAGTTCTCATCCTCGAAGGCGAACACGTTCGCGAAGCTCTCGGTCCACACCAGCTCGTACTGACCCCGGGCCAGGGTCGAGGCGGTGCGGGGCCGCAGGCCCAGGCGCAGGATCTGGTTCGGGGACTGGGAGGGCAGGTCGAGGGGACCGTAGCCCACGTGGGAGAAACAGATGCCGCGGCCCCGGAAACCGCTGGGGCTCCAGGTCAGGGAGCCCAGGTCCGCATCGACCCGTTCGATCGGCACGCCTCCGCCGGAGTCGCCCGCGAGCCGCAGGAACTCCACGAACTCCGTCGCTTCGATCGAGCCGGAGGCGATCCCCTGCACGTTGCGGTCCCCGTCGACGACGAAGATCTGCGGGGTCGAGACGACCCCGAAGGAGCGCGTCAGCTCGAGCTCCCGGTCGATGTCCACGTACACCCAGTGGTACTCGTCGACGGAGCGGCTCACCGCGCGCGAGGAGAGCGTGTCGGCCGCGAAACGCCGGCAGGCGGGGCACCAGACGGCTCCGAAGACCACGACCACCGGCTCGCCATCCGCACGGGAGCGTGCGAGGGCCGCCTCCAGGTCCTGTGCCCAGGGGATTTCCCGCACCTCCTCGAGCGGGAGCGCCCCCAGGCGCAGGTGCGGGAGCGGGTCGTTCCCCGGGGCCGCGGTGTGTCCGCCTTCCGCGTTCGGGGCGGAGGGGAGGGTCGGCGAGAGCGTGAGCAGCACGGCCGCTAGGGGCGAGAAGAGCATCGACCTACTGTGCAGCTTTGGACGAGCCGGAGCCAAGAACTCCCCTGGCCATCGATCGCGAATCCCCCGCGGTCACTCCCGCCCTTGTCGGCCGGTGACTTCAAGGGCGATGTGTTCCGCGATGGCCAGGGCGGCGGTGGCAGCCGGGGAGGGGGCGTTGAGGACGTGGGTCACGGCGCCCCGGTGGTGGATCGAAAAGTCGTCCGCGAGGTACCCGTCCCGGGTCAGGGCCTGGGCCCGCACACCGGCCGGAGCGCGTTGCAGGTCCTCTTTCCGGAGCGCCGGCTCGAGTCGTTGAAGGGCCCGGACGAAGGCACCCTTGGAGAAGGAACGCCACACCTCACCAGTCCCGATGCGCCAATGGCGGGTGAATAGGCGCCACGTTCCCGGCCAGCCCAGGGAGTCCCCCAGGTCCCGGGGGTTCACGTCGCGCCAGCGGTACCCCTCACGTGCGAGGGCGAAGACCGCGTTGGGCCCGCACTCGACCCCGCCCTGGACCATGCGCGTCAGGTGCACCCCGAGGAACGGAAAGCGCGGATCGGGGACCGGGTAGATCAGGTGCCGGCACAGATCCCGGGCCTCCGCCCGCAGGGTGTAGTACTCGCCTCGGAACGGGATGATGCGGGTCGCCGGGTCGACCCCGGACGCGCGGGCGACGCGGTCGGAGAACAGACCGGCACAGTTGACGGCCCGGGCGATCTCGAGGGGTTCGCCGTCCTCGACGACCAGGCGCAGGCCCGGACCCCGCTCCTCGATCCGGCGCACCCGGACGCCCAGGCGCACTTCGCCCCCGTGCTCCTCCAGCTCCCGCGCGAGGGCCCGACACACCGCGGGGTAGTCGATGATCCCGGTGTCGTCGACCCGCAGGGCGGCGATGCCGGCGACCTCCGGCTCGCGCTCGCGCAGCTCCCCGGGGCCGAGCTCGGCGAGGCGGACGCCGTTGGCCCGTCCCCGCGCCGCCAGCTCGCCGAGGCGCGCGCGCTCCGCTTCGTCGAGGGCCACGACCACCTTCCCACAGCGTTCCCAGGGGATCCCGTGCTGCTGGGCGAAGGCCTCCAACAGCGCGAGCCCGCGCCGACAGGTGCGCGCCTTCAGGGACCCCGGGGCGTAGTAGAGCCCGCTGTGGGCCACACCGGAGTTGCGGCCGGTCTGGTGCGCGGCGAGGCGTGCCTCCTTTTCCAGCAGCACGACCCGGGTGCGCGGGTCGTCCCGGGCCAGGGCGCGCGCGGTCGCCAGCCCGACGATGCCGCCCCCGACGACGGCGGTGATTCGAGGTTGGGGATTCACCGCCCGCATCGTACGGTGCGGGCGCCGGGTTCCCACCGCGGGAGCGCCCGGCGGGAGCTGCCACCGATGCCCGACAAAGCACCTCGTTCGCCCGCTCCGGACGTACCCGACGTGGTCCTGGGGGCCCGCGCCGCGCGGCACGCGGACCAGCGCGCGATCGAAGAGTGGGGCATGCCGTCCTTCGCGCTGATGGAGAACGCCGGCCGCGCCTGCGCCGACGCGATCCAGAGCCTCCCGGGCTGGGATCCCGAGGGCGAGACCCTGGTCCTGTGCGGCCCCGGCAACAACGGCGGCGACGGCCTGGTGATCGCACGCACCCTGGTCAACCGCGGCGGGCGTGCGCGCGTGTTGGCGGTCGGAGGTCTGGCGCGCCTGCAGCGCGGCTCCCCCGACGTCATCCGCAACCTGGGGCTTTGGCAGAGCCTCGGGGGCGCGGTCGAAGAGGTCGCCTCCACGGCCGATCGTCCCGGGTTGGACCGGCGCCTGGGGCAGGCCGCCTGCGTCGTCGACGCCCTGTTCGGAACGGGGCTGACGCGGGCGATCGAGGGGGTCTACGCCGAGGTCATCGAGCGGACCAACGCCACCGCGGTCCCCCGGATCGCGGTCGACCTGCCCAGCGGCCTCGACGCGGACACCGGCGCGGTCCTGGGGGTCGCCGTGCGCGCGGACGTCACCGTGAGCTTCGTCGCACCCAAGCCGGGCTTCACGGTGGGGGCCGGGCCAGCACACGTCGGCCGGGTCGTCAGTGCGGAGATCGGAATCCCGCGCACGTTCGCCATCGACGCGGCCCGGCGCTTCCCGCCGACCCCGCCCGGCGAATGAGCCGCCGGTGGCCGCCGGCCGCGGGGCTCACAGGTCCGGGTGGCGCTCGTGGTGCGTCGTGACCCCCTGCCACAGGGTCGCGAGATCCAGCAGGCGGTCGTCTTCGAACAGGCGTCCGGTGAAGGACACGCCGAAGGGCGTCCCGTTTCCGCGGAAGCCCGCCGGCATCACCACGGTGGGGTGTCCGGTCAGGTTCGTGGCCTGGAGGATGCCCCCCGAGTAGCTGAGGTGCACGATCACGTCCACCTCCTGCATCAGCTCGTCCCAGTCCTGTTGCAGCAGGGTCCGGAGTCGGTTCGCACGCACGTACTCCACCGCCGGCACGAGCTGGGAGTTGCGGAACACGTTCGGCCAGGCCGCCTGTTCCTGCCGCACCAATTGATCGACGCCCCGCGAACGGGTCAGCTCGTCGAAGGCCGCGGCGGCCTCGACCTGCAGGATCATGGTCATGTCCCCGACCGGGTAGTCCGGGAGCTCCACCGGGACCAGCTCGATGTCGAGACCCTCGGTGCTCGCGCCGAGCTGCTCGAGGTCCTGGAGCACCCGGGAGTAGCTCTCCACGCGTTCCGCGTCCGCGGCCAGGAAGCCGACCGTGAACCCCCGTCGCTCGGTGGGGAAGCGGAACCCGGCGTCGAAGCTGGAGGAGTCTGCCGGGTCGGCGCCGTGGATCGCCGCGAACACGATCGCCGCGTCACGCGCGGAACGACACAGCGGCCCGAGCTTGTCCATGGACCAGGACAGCGCCATCGCACCCCCCCGGGGCACGCGTCCGAAGGTGGGCCGCAGGGACGAGTTCCCGCAGCGCTCCGAGGGCGAGATGATCGACCCCAGGGTCTCGGAGCCGATCGCGAAGGGGACCGCGCCGGCGGCCACGGCCGATGCGGAACCGGCGGAGCTCCCGCTGGAGCCCTGGTCGGGATTCCAGGGGTTCTTGGTCGTTCCGCCGAACCAAACGTCCCCCCAGGCCAGGGCCCCCAGGGTCAGCTTCGCGACCAGGACCGCACCGGCCTCGTCGAGCCGTTGCACCACCGCCGCGTCCCCGGCGAGGGTCTGTGCTTCGTACGGCTTCGCCCCCCAGGTCGTCGGATAACCCTCGACCGCCAGCAGGTCCTTGGCGCCCCAGGGGATTCCGTGCAGGGGGCCGCGCCAGCGTCCTTCGGCGAGCTCCTGGTCCAACCGACGCGCCTGTGCGCGGGCTCGCTCGGGCGTCAGGGTGATCACACAAGCCAGGGTCGCGTCGACCTCCTCCAGCCGTGCGAGGAACAGGTCGGTCAGCTCCAGGCAGGAGACCTGGCGCGAGCGGATCAGGGCGGCCAGGGTCGGGATGTCCGCCCAGTAGAGCGTGCGCAGGTCCTCCGGTCGCGTCGCGTCCGGCAAGGGCACGTCGAGCTCGGTGGTGCCCGGCTCCCCGGAGGTGGCCCCGGTCGGGCGGAAGGTCAGGGCCGGTCCGACCCCGTTGGCCAGGGGGATGCCCCGCATGCGCTCGTAGGAGCGCAGGCGGTCGATCACGTCCGGCAGCATCATCTTCCGGTCCGCGTCGGTGTACTCGAAGCCCCCCAGGAGCTCGGAGGCTCGGATGGCCTCCTCGAAGCGCTCCCGTCGCGCGGCCTGGTCGGCGTCTTCACCGCCGTCCTGGGGTCCGGCCGCCGCGGCAGAGCCGCCGCCGAGGGCGGCCAGGAGTGCGAGGCCCGCCAGGAGCCGACGCCCCGGGCGAGGCGCCTTCCCGGCACCGAGCAGGGACGACGGGGGAGGCGCGGGGAGAGGGTGTCGCATGGGGCAACGCGGGATGGGGAGTCGCGGAGAACGGAGAGCGGAACCCGGCGGACGGGGCCGTGGGGCGGAGAACGCGGACCCTCGGGAGGGAGGGTCGCCCGGGCCGGGCTTCGGGTCCCCGATTCTGATAGAACATCCGGCCTTTTTCGCCCGGGAAACCCCCCCCAGGCGGTCCTGACCGTCCTCGAACAATCATGAGCCTCTCCGATCCCCGCACGCTGCCGCGCGGCAAGGTGACCTACGCCTCCGGCGCTGGCATCGCTCTGATCACCCTGACGAATCCGCCCGCCAACGGGTATTCGTACGACATGATGCGCGATTTGGACGAGGCGATCCTCGAGGCGCGCTTCGACGGGGAGGTCCAGGTCCTGGTCCTGGCCGGGGAGGGCGAGAAGTTCTTCTGCGCCGGCGCGGACATCGGGATGCTGAACGACGTCACGCCCAGCTTCAAATACGCCTTCTGCCTGCATGCGAACGAGACGCTGTTGCGGCTGGAGCACACGCCCAAGCTGGTCATCGCGGCCCTCGGCGGTCACTGCGTCGGGGGCGGGCTCGAGATCGCCCTGGCGGCGGACCTGCGCGTGGCGCGGGCCGGATCCGGACGCTGCGGCTTGCCGGAGGTGGCCCTCGGCGTGTTGCCGGGGACCGGCGGGACCCAGCGCCTCGCGCGGGTCGTCGGACGCGCGCGCGCGATCGAGCTGATGGCCAGCGGCGAGCTGTTCGATCACGCCCGCGCCGAGGAGCTGGGGATCGTGAACAAGTCCCTGGAGGCGGACAGCGAGGCCGCCTTCCTGGAGAGCGTCC
Source organism: Hippocampus kuda (assembly GCA_901007745.1). Lineage (NCBI taxonomy): Eukaryota > Metazoa > Chordata > Actinopteri > Syngnathiformes > Syngnathidae > Hippocampus > Hippocampus kuda. The sequence goes on from CAAKHF010024914.1 coordinate 99,074, forward strand.
TCGAGTACGCGCGCGGGTTCTGCACCCCGGGCAAGGCCGCCCTGAGCGTGGGGCACATCAAGCGCGCGGTGCAGACCGGCCTGGAGCTGCCCCTCGAGGCGGGCCTCGCCCTGGAGCGCGAGCTGCAGGCGAAGCTGTTCGCCTCGGCGGACGCGCAGGAAGGCATCGCCGCGTTCGTCGAGAAACGCAAACCGGAGTTCCAGGGACGATGAAGGCACTGCGCATCCATGAGCACGGCGGACCCGAGGTGCTCTCCCTGGACGAGGTCGCGGACCCCGTCGCGGGCCCGGGCCAGGTCCTCGTCCGCGTCCTCGCCGCTTCGATCAACCACCTCGACCTGTGGACCCGGCGTGGGATGCCCGGGGTGGAGATCCCCTTCCCGCGCGTCCTGGGCTGCGATGGGACCGGCGAGGTCGTCGCCCTGGGCGAGGGCGTCTCCGGCCTGGAGGTGGGCCAGCAGGTGGTGCTCGAGCCGGGCTATTCGCAGCTCGCGGCGACGGACCCGCGTTGGGCCGACGCGGACCACCTGGCCCCCGACTACGGGATCCGCGGGGAGCACTCGGACGGGTTCGACGCCGAGCTCGTGGCCCTCGAAGCCCGCTATTGCCTGCCCTTGCCGGCGGGCCTCGACCCGCAGCGCGCGGCGGCCGTTCCGCTGGTGTTCCTCACGGCCTGGGGCATGCTGATCACGCGGGCCGGACTGGCCGCCGGTGAAACGGCCCTGATCCTCGCCGGCACCAGCGGGGTCGGCTCGGCGGCGATCCAGATCGCCAAGGACCGCGGGGCGCGGGTGATCGCGACCGCGGGCAGCGACGCCAAGCTGGCCCTCTGCGCCGAGCTCGGCGCGGACGAGGTGGTCGACCACCGCGACGAGGCCTGGGGACGCAGGGTCAAGGCCCTGACCGACGGACGCGGGGCCGAGGTGGTGTTCGAGCACGTGGGTCCGGCGACCTGGAAGAGCTCCATGGCCTGCCTCGCCCGCAACGGGCGCCTCGTGACCTGCGGAGGGACCACCGGCCCGTTGGTGAAGCTCGCCCTGCCGCACCTGTTCATCAAGAACCTGTCGGTCTTGGGGTCGACGATGGGTCCGCGCGCGGCCTTCCCCGAGATCTTCGCCAAGGTCGCCGCGGGCACGTTCCGCCCGGTCATCGACACGATTCTTCCGCTGTCCGCAGCGCGGGAAGCACACCAGCGCCTGGAGGACCGCCAGGCCCTCGGCAAGCTCGTCCTGGTCCCCGGAGAATGACGCGCGTTCCACCGCGCCAGCCCCCACCCCTCCCATGAAGACAGCGGAACAGATCACTTCGGCGGCCGTCCTCGGCGCCGGCACGATGGGCCACGGCATCGCCCAGGTCCTGGCCATGTGCGGGGTCCGGGTCTGCCTGTTCGACGTCGCGGGCGAGCCCCTCGAGAAGGCCCGCGAGAAGGTCACCGGCAACCTCGACAAGGGCGTGGCCCGCGGCAAGGTCGAACAGGGGGTGCGGGACACGGCCCTCGGGAACCTGCGCCTCAGCACGAACCTCGACGAGGCCCTGGACGGCGTCGACGCGGTGATCGAGGCCGTGCCCGAACGGATCGAGCTGAAGCGCGACCTCTTCACGCAGCTCGGCGAGAAGACCGGGGCCGACGTGTTGCTGGCGACGAACACCTCGTCCCTGCCGATCACGCAGATCGCCGCGGCCGCCCGGCATCCCGAACGGGTGACGGGCATGCACTTCTTCAACCCCGTGCACATCATGCGCTTGGTGGAGGTCGTGCGCGCCGAGCAGAGCGCTCCCGAGGCCGTGCAGCTCTCCATGGACCTGGCCCGTCGCATGGGGAAGGAGCCGATCGACGTCCGCGACAGCCCGGGGTTCGCCTCCTCGCGGTTGGGCCTCGTGATCGGCCTGGAGGCGATCCGCATGGTCGAGGCCGGCGTGGCCAGCGCCGAGGACATCGATAAGGCGATGACCCTCGGCTACGGATTCCCGATGGGCCCCCTGAAGCTGACCGACCTGGTGGGACTCGACGTGCGCCTCTCGATCGCCGAATACCTGTCCCGCGAAGTCGGCGCGCACTTCGACCCCCCGGCCCTGTTGCGGGACAAGGTCGCCCGGGGCGAGTTGGGGCGCAAGTCGGGCCAGGGTTTCTACGACTGGACCTCTGAATAGCGACGACCCCGTCGCGTAGTTGCACCCCAGGACCGAAGGATCTCATGAGCGCGAATCAAAGCGACCCCCTGGAGGGTCTTCAGGAACCCCTCCGGGACCCGGCGGCCGGTGGGGGCGAGGCCTGGGACCCGGCCCTCGGGCAGCCGGTCCGCAAGGGCGGCTTTCCCCGCTGGGTCTGGTACGGCTGCGGCTGCGGATGCCTGGGGGTGTTCCTCCTGGCGGCGGCGGCGATCATCGCGTCCTGGTACTTCTTGCGTGGTGCTCAGGACCCCGACGTTCAATGGCCACGGCTGCGGGAGGTCCTGCACTTCGACGAGCGTCCCGAGGACCTCGAGCTCATGATGGGGGTTCGGATCATGAGTTTGGAGGAGTACCACCTGAGGGACCCCGAAGACGGCTACACGGCCATCGTCCGGAGCTTCAGCGGGACCGGCGAGGCCGAGGTCCTGATGGACCCCGAGGGGTCCGAGGCCGGGGCGACCGTCACCGGCGGCGAGTCCTTGCAGCTCGAGATCCAGGGCCGCTCGGTCGATGCCCTGCGGTTCGAGGACGTCGACCAGCTGGTGCCCTTCCTGGGCGCCGAGGCCAAGGCCGAACTGGATCAAGGCCCGGGGCTGCGCGTCCACCTGCCACGGACCGACAGCTCCGTCGTCGTGGAGCTGCGCAGCGGCCCCGACGGCGAGGCGGTGTCGGACGAGCAACTCGCCGACTTCTTCGACCACTTCGACGTCTGGCGCTGATCCGGACATGGACCCGATGGCCACCGATCCCGCGGAGGAATTCCCCGACCCGCCGTCCGGGTCCGAGGGTCGCGAGCACACCGGCGGGGTCCTCGGGATCGGTGCGGGCCTGCTCCTGATCGTCGGTCTGCTGGCGGCCCTGGCGGTCCCCCGGGGCGGATCCCTCGACGCGGAGACCCTGGCGGCCGAGCTGCTGCCGGCGGGGCCGCCGGTCGGCTTCGACCTCGCCGGGGCCGAACAACTGCCCACCGGCGAGACGATCCTCCGGCTCGAGGCCGTCGCCGACGCCTCCGAGGGCCCCGAAGAGCTCGTGCTGGTCCGGTATCGCTCGAACGCCGCGGCCGAAGCGGACATGCGCGGAGCCGCCTCCCGCTCCGGACGCGGCGGAGGGCGCGGCCCCGGCGGGTGGAAGGACCCGATCCGGGACCTCGAGCGCTGGGAGCGCGAGCGGGATTTCGCCATGCACCTGACCGTGGACAAGGGCGAGCTCGCCTGGGATGCCTGGCGTGCGGCGCGGGCGACCGAGCGTTCGCTGCGGGACGACGGGACCTGGCGCGAGTCCGTGCGGGTGAACCTCTCCCAACGGGACCGCTACCTGTTGCTGTTCGCGCAGTGGCCCCCCGGCCAGCACGCGGAACCGGACCGCCTGCGCCCGATCCTGCGGGCGGTCGCGATGGCGGAGGCGGGACCCTAGACCGTCAACGGCGGTCGCCCGCGGCGGCTTCAGCGCCCTCGAGGGCTTCGCCGAATCCGGGCACGTCCAGCAGCGTGACGCAGGCCTCGGAGTCGATCAGCTGGTCGATCGTGAGGGTCCCCCGGGCGAGGGCTACGCCGAAGGGCTCCGCGGCCAACTCCAGCAGGCGCTGCTCCTCGGCTCCCCCGTCCGTCGCGAGGTCCCGTTGCCGCTCGATCGCTCGCACCGCGAGGGTGGCGTAGGTCTCGTAGTCCGCGATCACCAGATGGTCGACGAGCAGCCCCGCGGCGATCCCCAGGGACTCCGCGGGGCGATCCCCGGCGAGCACGGACTCGGCCAGGTTCACGGTCACGAACTTGCGCAGGCCGATGAGCTGCTGGTCCTCGGGGGTCAGGCCCAGGGTGTAGTCGATCCGCTCGAGGGCCTCCCGCGCCAGTTCCTCCGCCGCGGCGGCACGGCCCGCGAGGCGTTCCTGGTTGCTGAGGTTCGACAGGCACGCCGCGAGGGAGCCGTGCAGGCGGGCGTGGGTCGGCCGCTGTTCGGCGAAGGGGGTCAACAGCTCCCGGGCGTGGACGAGGGTCCCGTGGGCCTCCTCACTCGCTCCGCTCTTGCCGAGGACCGTCGCGTGGCTGACCAGCCCCAGGGCGAGGTCCTGCACGTAGGAGTCCACGTCCGGGTACTCCGTGGCCAGGGCCTCCTGGATCTCGACCGCCTCCCCCGAGCGCAGGACCGCGTCCTCCAGGCGACCCAGGCCGACCAGGGCATAGGCCGCGTTCATGCCGACACGCCCCAGACGGAAACGGCTCAGGCGGTCGCTCGGGATGCGCTCCAACAGCCCGAGGGCGATCTCGCGCGCTTCCCCCAACTCGCGCAGGGATTGTTCGAGCAGGGACCGGTCGAGGACCCCCTGGCGTTGGTCGTACCCCTGGCGGCTGTGGACGGTCCCGAGCAGGTCGAGGGCACGGCTGAGGTCGTACAACAGCCCCGCATCGCCGGGGTTGGCCTCCAGGGCCTCGCGCAACAGGGGCACGGCCTCCTCGTAGGCCGCCAGGGCGCCGGGCATGTCGCCGCTCAACTCGCTGCTCAGGGCGATCTCCGACAGCAGGGCCGAGTGGATCTTCAGGAACTCGCTCTGCCTGGACCGCCCCAGGTCCTCGAACGCGAGGTCTTCCAGCAGGGCGAGCCCGTCGCGCCCGAACTCCAGGGCCCCGGGGAGCTGGCTGCGGACCCGCGCGTTGGTGGCCCGCCGTTGCAGCGTCGCCGCGAGGGCCAGCACCGAGCGCACGTCACCCGGGTCCTCCGCGAGGAGCTCGCGCAGGATCGCCTCGCCCTTCGCGATCGACGCGTCGCCCTCGACGGAGTCCTCGAGCCACCCGCTGATCTCGCCGGCGGCCCGGGCCACCCGCGCGGCCTCGAAGCGCAGGTCGGCGTCCGCCATCTCCTGGCCGAGGAACCAGTCGTAGAGCCCGAGGGCGTCGTTGAGGATCTCGCGGCGCACCGATTCGATCCCGGGGATACCGGCCAGGCGTTCCTCGGCCACCCGGGTCAGCATCGCGTCGAGGGCGTCCAGGGCCTTGCCGAAGCTGGTCTTCGCGACGCGTTGCTTGGCCTGGACCTCCTCCAGGGCGCGTTCGAGCTCTTCCTTGGAGCGCTCCAGCTCGCGGTTGGAGCGGGCCAGCAGCCGGTTGGTCCCCTTCAGGTCCTGGTTGACCCCCTCGATGGCCAGGTTCTTGGCTTCGACGATGCGGTTGTTGGAGAGCTCCTGCAGGAACAGCGCGGTGGGGGACACGGTCAGGGCGAGCAGGGCCGCGGCTCGCGCGGGGCTGCGCTGTACCCAGCGCTTGGTCCGCAGCCAGGGGCCCGGGGGCTGGGCTTGGACGGGGCGGCGGGACAGGAAGCGGTCGAGGTCGGCGGCGAGCTCACCCGGGGTCGCGTAGCGCCGGTCGGCGTCGCGTTCCATGGCCTTGCCGACGATCGCCGCCAGGTCCGGGGGCACGGCGGGGTTCACGCTGCGCAGGGGTCGCGCGTCCCCGCTCTGGATCGCCGCCTGCAGCACGATCATGTTCGAGATCGGGAACGGCAGCGCCAGGGCCAACAGTTCGTAGAGCGTGACGCCCAGGCCGTACACGTCCTGGCGCGTGTCCTCCACGTCGGCCCCCTCGGCGAGGGATTCGGGCGGCATGTACGCCAGGCTGCCGACGAGGGCCCCGGTCCGGGTCAGGCGGGCGTCCCCTTCGCGGGAGGAGAGGCCGAAGTCGAAGAGCTGCACGCGCCCGGCGCGCGTGATCATGATGTTCGAAGGCTTCACGTCCCGGTGCACGACGCCGCGGCGCCGGGCGTGCTCCAGGGCCTCGGCGACCTCGGACACGATGCGGGCACAGACGTCGGGCCAGCTCCCCTCGAACAGGGCCGCCGGTCCCTCGGCCGTATCCCGCGACCGCGGGCCTTCGGCGCCGCCTTCTTCGCCCGGCAGGGCCGCCGCCAGGGCGGTGCCGGTCGCGTCGCGCGGGGCCCGCGACTCGAGGGAAGCGAGGGCCTCCGACAGGGTCGCGCCGACCACGTACTCCATCGCGAAGTACGGCAGGCCGTTCTCCTCGCCGACCGAGAACACCGGCACGATCCCGGGGTGTTGGAGCCGGGCGATGACCTCGACCTCGCGACGGAAGCGCTCCCGCGCGCCGGTGAACAGGAGTTGGTCGGGGCGCACGAGCTTCAGGGCCACCTTGCGCCCGAGGGCCTGCTCCTCGGCGAGCCAGACGACCCCCATCCCCCCGTGTCCCAGGGGTCGCAGCAGCCGGAAATCGCCCAGCACGTCGGGGACGTGCCCCCGCTCCGTCGGCCGGGGAGCCGGGTCGAGGCCGGAGTCCAGCAGCAGGGCCAGGCGCCGCCGCACCGTCTCGCGGTGGGACGGGTGGCTGTCCAGCAGTTTCTCCAGAGCAGATTCGCCGCCCTCTTCCAGGGCCTCCAGCGCGTCCGCGACCAGATCCACCAGGTCGATGTTCTCGGGTTCCCCCGGCGCGGGGGCGGGCGGGTCCGGTTCGTTGCGCTGGCCTTGCATGGTCCTGGGATCTCCCCCGGGGGCCCGGCGTTGCAGGAAATCGGTCGGGTTTCGGCACCCTTCCCCGTTCCTCTCCGCTGCCCTTCCCCCTCGGTTCGAGGCTACCATGGAACCCACGGCCGCAAAGGAACAGAGAGCATTGGCGACCCCCGACGACACCGACCTCTTGGTCCGCCGCCTTGCGGAGGGCGATGAAGGCGCCCTCGAGGTCCTCCTCGAACGGCACCTGCCCAGCCTGCGCGCCTTCGTGCGCGGCAAGCTGGGGCCGGAGTTGCGGGCCCAGGAGTCCGCATCCGACCTGGTCCAGTCCACCTGCCGCGAGGTGCTCCAGAACCAGGAGCGCTTCCAGCACCCGGGGCCGGAGGCCTTTCGACACTGGCTGTTCACGACCGCCGCGCGCAAGGTCTCCGATCGCCTGCGCCGCAACCGGGCCCTGAAGCGCGAGGCCGGTCCGTCCCTGCGGGTCGGCGCGAGCGAGAAGGTCGACGAGTCGCGGTTGTTGGCGGTCTACGGACGCTTCTCTTCGCCGAGCCACCGCATCGGGATCGAGGACGAGATCGCCCGGGTCGAGACGGCCCTGGACCAGCTGAACGAGGAGCAGAAGGAAGTCATCCTGCTCGCGCACGTGGCCGAGCTCCCGCGCTCCGAGATCGCCACGCGGCTGGGGAAGTCCGAAGTGGCGGTGCGCTCGATCCTGCACCGCGCCCTCGCGCGCATCGCAGCGGATCTCGATACCGAGGAG